>CAUYON010080966.1:0-48070 GCA_963573935.1 Arctocebus calabarensis | reverse complement strand
GGAACAGGCCTCCAGACCTCGGGGTGAGAGTGGAGGGGAACACCAGGAACACCAACTTGCAGGTCGAGAGTATATACAGTTTTATGCCTGGCTGGAGAGCACCGCGGCACCCTATTAGGGGAAGGAGGTCTGGTTTTTAGAAGGTCTCTCCTGTGGGGTAGAGTGGGAGGACATCCGAACTCTGCTCACTTGTTTGTATGGAGGTATGAAGTATACTGCAAACCTCTCTCATGGGGGAGGGGACTCCCGTCTGCTTGGTGATGTGCTTTGTACCTTTTTGTTTGTGTCTTTGGGGTCTCAGGTCGCCCTAGCAGGGTTGATGTGCACTCTTTGACCTTTTCTTTTGTCTCAGATCCAAACCATTGGCTTTCTTGCTGAGTTTCTGTCCTTTAAGTCTCCTTCTGGACGGGAACCTCTGCGGAAAGCTGGCTACAGATCCCCATCTTGTCTCCTCCTCCTATATCCTTTCTATTTTGCCTAGCTCTTTAGTGACTTTTTCACTTATTTCCTGAAATAATTTTTTGGCTCCTTTGTATTGGCTTTCAACTTTTTCTTCAACTCCATTCATCTTATTTGCCATGCATTGTTCTCAATTTCACTTATATTATTTCAACAGTTTCCTTATAGTTGAAGTTCACTGCTGTAGGTCCATTGTGTTCCCTTGGGGATATTGATTTGTTTTGACTTTTCATGTTGCCAGGGTTCTTTTGCTGGTTTCTTCTCATCTGAGACCTCCATTCTCAATTCAGGACTAATAGGTTTTCAGGACTCCTGTTCCTTGCTGAAAACTTTCCCACAGATAGTGGCGCAATGTTCAAATTGGCAACTGGGTGAGACTTTCTTCACTGAGCCTGATGTTGTAGGACTTGCTCTACCTGGATCTCTTGCTGAGGTAACAGCAGCAGCTAGATGAGGATTTTGTGGGTTCCTGGGCTGTTGGAGTGGTGTCCTTAGTCGGTTTCAGTATACTGACAGCTTGAAGCTGAGATTCTCTGGCAGGGCATTGGACTTTGGAGCAGTTCTTCCAGCCTTGCTACAATTGTAAGACCTTTGGGATTTGGTCTTAGCAACTTGGAGATGATGTCTCAGGCCTGGTGAGACTTCTGGAGGCACAGAGAGTCTCAGATTCTGGCATGAGTGCCTCAGTGTTGGGGCTGGGGAGGAATTGGAAGCAGAGCTTCTGAGCAGGCCTCTGAGCCAGAAGAAGGGATGTGTAGATGGTGGGGCTGTTCCAACCTGAAGGGATAGGTCAGGGTAGGTAGGAGGCTGTTGTGCCTAAAGGGGATAGTCCAGCTGAGCAAGTGGCAGCCTTTCTGTCAGATACAGGGGACCTGTGGATGCCAGGTCAGATGGGCAGAGGTTGATTTCTACAGCCCTAGAAACTGCAGAGTTCTTCATGCCCCACCTAGATTCTGCCAAAGTGGGCCCCAAAACTTCATAGGTGGAGCCTGCTGTGCTTCCATCAATTTCTGTGCTCAGGTCTGTTGTGCTCTAGGGGAAAAACACTTAGCTTCAAGTAACAGGGTATGGCTTAGGGAAGAAACAATGAGTCTACTCCCTTCCCATTTCTGTGCAGACCTGGTGTAGTACACCTGAGAACTCAGTACAAATTTACCTGCTGCACAATCTTCACTATGTGTTTTGTCTAATGCAATGGCTCTGCACAGACTTTAGGCAGGCTCCCAGTCAACCAGGTAAAAGGTCTGTTGGGGTATTGGGAGTGGTCTACAGTTCAGTTTGCACTGCATCAATAGGATAAGCAGAGTGCTCCAGCACTCTATCCTCATCTTATTACCTTGTATTCTCTTATCTCATTGTATGTATCCCTCCATCACTGTTTTTCCACACTGAGTGGACCATGTTGCTTCTCTGTGATTTCATGATGCTACTTTAGAGCTGAAAATCCATATGTTGGCAGCTCCCTGCACCTTTTACTTTCTTTCTTCAGAGCATCATGCTGGCAGCATACTTCTAATTTACCATTTTTCCAAAGTCCCCTAAATTAATTCATTTTTAAAGTAAAATAACATAAAACTGAACAAAAATGTGTTATTAAAATGAAAGGATTTGTTCTGTAAAATTTGGATTCAGTCAGAAGGCCACACATAAGGACCTAGAATTCCACAAGTTCTCCATCCCTGAACTAAACTCTCAATCAAAGGATGTTGAGTTGGGGGGAACCAAGAATGATGAGTAGAGGCAGCTTTCACCAGATCATCCTGTACAGAAGGAGGAAAATTGCACTCAAGTGAACTCAGAGCAGTTGATATTGGGGGTTAGATCTCAGGGAGAAGAATAAGCCATTTAGGCACCTTACTGAGATAGACTATGAGGACAAAGATGAGAAAGAGAAAGGGAGAGAACAGAGGACAGATACAGAGCAGTCCAGACTCGGAGGAGGCAGGAGCTGAATAAAAAGGTAAGAAGGACCCCTTCCTCCACCCTAGACTATCTGTGAGCAGCAAACCACATGATCTTTACCACATGGAAGAGTGCCAGATGGGACCAAAAGACTCAGTTTTCCTGTACCTAGGCGTATCCTCCTTTGGGTCCTCCTTCTGTCTGGCAGTACAGTGACCAATTTTGGCTCTAGCCTGCTTGTGGCCACAACTTATCCTCCTTTTTTAGTTTAGTTACCAGACAGATTGCCCCTACAGAGGACTGCCCCTCTGCACAGATGAGTTGGGAATGCTAGTTCAGCTCAGACAGCCTGGAAAGACTGTTCCCACCCCTAGGCACCAGAGAGGTAAAGGAGTTTGGGACCCTTCCTAGCCTCCATAGCAACTGCAGAAGCAAGGGTTACAGGAGCCATTATTTCTGTGTCACCAGCAACTAGCAAGATTCATAGCCTTCCACAAAAGTAAGGGGAGACAGACCCTGCCTCCCCACAATATCTGATGGGAATTCAGAGGAGCCTCTGCACTGTGTGGCCCAGTAAACTGGGAGATATCTGCCTCCTACTGCAGTAGGACACTGCTCACCTACACTAACATTGGTGAAGTGGGGGTCTCAGCTGAGTCTGCCTCTTGCTAGTGGAAATCTTTCACTACTACTGTGGAGTTACTCAGTCCAGCATCTGGACCCTACAGTCTCCTCCTGGAGGTCCTGGCTCCAGCTCCACTCCTATTGGCTTGGGGTTGGGGTGAGGCCACCTCAGGCCACCCTATCCAGGGAAGCATATGGCAAGCAGCAGATTCTCTTCCCTCAACCACAGGCAAAGGCCATGGCTTTTTGAGTCTGTTGCAGGTGTAGGTGACTCTTTAATGAATTCTACAGATTGACTGCATTACAGATGAAATTCACATTTTGGTGAAAGCTGTAGCATTTTAAAATCTGTTTTAGTTGGGCCTGACACTGGCTGGAATAGTTCGACTTACTATCCAGGAGCCACGCTGGACCTAGGAGCTGGAGGTCCTGCCCCCAGCCTGACCCCACCCCGCTTACAGAAGACAAGGCCTGTCTTCAGGGACCCTCACACCATGTAGCCTCAAAAGAAAGCTTTACAAGGTTGTATGCAGGAAAAGCCACAGGAATAAGAAACAGGTCACTTAAACAATCACTTGTGAAGGCAAGTGGTAAGCTCCATATCCTGGAGCCTCTAGATCTGATTTCAGTCTGCCAGTTTTACTTTCAAAAGAGCCTTAAAACCCTGCCTTGTAGATCAGCATAACAATAAGCTGTCACATCACTTTGATATAGAGGAGCACGATGAACTCTACATCCTGGGACCCTTGAAACTGATATGAGCCAGCCTGTTTCAGTATTCAAACAGATAAAAATCTCTGCTGAGCAGGCTAACTGTGTAGCAGGCTAACTGCTTGGGCAAAGGGTTGGGGCAAGCTCAACATCCCAGTGCCTCTGAACCTGACATCAGCCCCAGATATTAGGCATCCAGTCAGTCCTAAATCAGGCAGCCAAACATCCCTAATACCTGCTGAACAGCTTGAGGAACAAGGAGCTGCTGCTGGCAAGTCCTAAAATGGGTTTAGGGAGCTCTGCACTTTGGGGCAGCTGACACCATCACCAGCCCACCTGACTGGACATCCTAAATTCCCAGAGCCAATTGAACAACAATATTGCCAGCAGATATGTGCTGTACCTGGTCAGACCATGCTCCACCTCCAACCACCACCTGCCTCCTAGGAGCTACATATGGGATATCAAATACAGTATCTCTCAATTACAATTTAGGGACAATCTAACATTCCACCTTAAAAAGTATAATAAATACTTAAATACATATATAGCACATATGGGGGAGGAATCAGCAGAACAACACTGGAAACATAAAAAATCAGAGCAGATCAATTTCCCCAAGAAATTACAAGGAAGATAACAGCTGAAAACACCATCCATAGAGAAATTGTCAAAATGACAGAAATAGAATTCAAAATGGAGAAGGCAAAAAGGTAAACGGATTTGAAGAGAAGACCTAAAAAGAAGTCCAAAAACTATCTCAAGAAATCAATGAAATTAAAGACAAAAGTCACCAAGACTCAGGATATAACTAGGGAGATTATAGCAGAGTTTAAGGACTTAAAAGAGGAATTCAGAGAGTTTCAAAACACAGTGGAGGGTCTCAGCAATAAAATAGAACAAGAAGAAGAAAGTATCTCAGTACTCAAAGAAAAGACTGAACTAACTCAGTCATTCAAAGAGAGGCAAAAGAGAGCAAAAGCAGGACAATTTCTTAGATATGGAACTACACAAAGTGCACAAACATATGGGTCACAGGGATCCATGATGGAGAAGAGAGTGCTAAAAGCACCAAAGGTCTACTTCAAGACATCATAGTGGAAAATTTCTCAAGCTTTGTGAGAGACCCAGAAATGCAGACTCTAGATAGTTTCAAAACCCCAGGATGACTTAATTGTAACAAAGCATCTCCTAGACACATTGTAATTAACAAAGTCAAAATGAAAGAGAAAATTCTACAAGCAGCCAGGCATAAGCAACTTCCTACCTATAAAGAGAAAAACAGCAGGATGACAGCAGACTTTTCAGCAGAAATTTTTCAATCCATAAAAGAGGAGTCATCTGTCTGTAACCTGCTCAAACAAAACAAATTCTCATCCCAGGATTCTATATACTACTAAATGAAGTTCCATATTTGACAGAGAAATTAAATCTCTTATTGACAAGCAAGCATTGAGGAAATTTGCCACAATAAGACCAGCTCTGCAAGAAGTACTCAGACCCATCCACAATGACAATCACAATGGACCACCATCAAAGTAAAGACATCTAGAAACTAAAAGACAAGCCTAGCTTCAATAGTGGTGCAAACAATAAAGTTAAGCAACAGACCTTCACAAAACAAGATAAACAGAAGACCATTCTTGTCAATTCTCTCAGTAAATGTAAACAGCTTGAATTCCCCACTGAAGAGGCACAGGCTGGCTAACTGGATAAAAAGGCACAAGCTAAGTATACACTGTCTTCAGGAAACACATCTAATCTCCAAGGACAAAACAAAACCCAAGTATGGATTAGAAAACCATACCTGAGGCAATTGGAAATCAGAAAAAGCAGACGTCACTATGTTATTTGCAAATTCCTTGGGCTTCATACCAACAAAAGTAAGACAAGGCAAAAAGGGACACTAGTTACTGACCAAGGGAACAATACAACAAGAAGACATTTCAATCCTAAATATCTATGGACCCAGCTTAAAGTGTTCCCAGATATATAAAATGAACCATAATTGATCTGAACAATATGATATTCTGTAACACTGTAGTAAATGGGGACTTGAACACCACTCTGACAGAACTGGACAGATCCTCCAAACAGAAACTAAACAAAGAAGAAATATACTTAAAGAAGACTTTAGAACAGTGGTTCTCAACCTTCCTAATACTGTGGCCCTTCCCACAGGTTGAGAACTACTGCTTTAGAACAAATAGCTTTAATGGAATATACAGAACATTCCACCTCCATATAACTGAGGCATCCCATGAATCATTCTCCAAAATTAATCATATCTTAGGGCACAAATCAAATCTCAACAAATTGAAAAGAATAGAAATTAGACCTTATATCTTTTTGGACTATCATGAAATAAAAGTAGAACCCAATGCCAACAAAAACATTCATCCCCACGCAGTCATGGAAACTAAACAACTGGTGGACCACATCTGGATGAAAGAGAAGATAAGGAAATTATTAAGTGTTTTCAAACAAAATTACAATGAAGCCACAAGTTATCAAAACCTATGGGATACTACAAAGGCTGTCATAAGAGGGAAATTTATCACATCAGATGCCTGTGTCCATAAAACAGAAAGAGGGCACGTCAACAATGTAATGAACCATCTCAAGGAATTAGAAAAGGAAAAGCAATCCAATCCTACACCTAGCAGAAGAAGAGAAGTAACCAAAATTAGATCAGAATTATTTGAAATTGAGAACATAAGAACCATTCAGAAGATCTGCAAAACAAAAAGTTGGTTCTTTAAAAAGATGGATAAAAGTGATAAACCTTTGACAGATTAACTAGACACTAGAATGGTAATAGCTTTAATAACCTCAATCAGAAGCAAAAAAAGGGGAAATAATGACAGATACCCCAGAGATACAAAAGATCATCCATCATTGATTATTACAAAGAATCTAATCCCAGAAATCTGACAATGTGAAGAAAATGGACCAGTATGTGTAATCGTATCATCTCTCTAAACTCAATGAGAAAGGATTAGAACTTGTGAGCAGATCAATATCAAGCATCAAAATTGCAACAACAAAAATCTTCCAACAAAGAAAAGCCCTAGACAAGATGGCTTACACCAGAATTCTTCCCAACCTTTAAAGATGAACTCATACCTATATTGTAGAACCTATTCCAAAATATTTAGAAAGGTGCCCACCCCAATTCCTTCTACAAAATAAATATCACTCTGATATGAAAACCAGGAAAGAACCCAACAAAAAAGAAAACTGCAGAGCAATATAATTAATGGATATTGGGGGAAAAATATTCAATAAATTGTAGCAAACAGAATATAGCTATACAGTAAAACAAATTTCATCATAATCAGGTGAGCTTTATCCCAGGAATACAAGGTTGGTTCAACATATATAAAATCTATAAATGTAATTCACCACATAAATAGAAGCAAAAACAAAGACCATATGATCCTGTCAATAGACACAGAAAGAGCATTTGTTATAATTCAGCTTCCTTTTCTGACAAGAAAGCTTATGAAAATAGGCATAGATGAGACTTTTCTTAAATATATAGCAACTATCTATGACAAACCTACAGCTAATATCATTCTTAATGGAATAAAACTGAAAGCTTTTCCACTTAGAACTAGAAACAGATAAGGATATCTACTATTGGCACTGCTATTCAGCATATAACTGGAAGTCATAGTCAATGTAGTCAAGTGAGAGAAGGAAATCAAGGTTATTCAGTTGGGGATGGAGGAGGTCAAACTCTAGTCTTTCCTGATGATATGATCTTATACTTAGAACACCCCAGAGAGTCAACCATGAGGCTTGTGGAAATGATTGAGAAATACAATAACATCTTGGCATATAAAATCAGCGTTCCCAAATCAGTAGTCTTCATATACACCAATAACAATCAAGCTAAGAATCAAAGCAAAGACACAATTCCCTTCAGAGTAGCTTCAAAGAAAATGAAATACCTTGGTATATATCTAACAAAGGAGGTGAAGGATCTCTACATAGAGAACTATGAAACCCTGAGAAAAGGACAACAAAAGACATTAACAAATGTAAGAAAATACCATGCTCATGGTATAGAATAGAGAACCTAGAGATGAAACCAGCTGCATTTCACTATCTGATCTTCAATAAATCAAATAAAACCATACACTGGAGAAGAGATCCCTGTTTGATAAGTGGTGCTGGGAGAAGTTGTTAGCCACATGTAAAAGACTGAAACTGGATCTGCAATCCTCATCACTTACAAAATTAACTCATGATGGATAAGAGATTTAAATTTAAGACTCAAAACAATAAAACTCTAAAAGTGTGGGGAAAATCCTTGATGACATCAGCCTGGGGAAAGACTTTTATGAAAAAGACCCCATTGGCAATTGTAGCAACACCAAAAATAAATAAATAGCACTTAACTAAGCTAAAAAGCTTCTGCACAGCTAAAGGCATAACAAGTAAAGAAAACAACCTTCAGAATGGGAGAAGATATTTGCATGCTACATGTCTGACAAAGGGCTGATAACTAGAATCTTTACAGAACTCAAACTGATCAACAAGAAATGAGCAAAAATCTCCTTCATTATAGGACAAGAAACATGAATAGAACCTTCTCCCAAGAAGACAAACAACCAACAAACATGTGAAAAAATGCTTATCATCCCTAGTCATCTGAGAAGTGCAAATCAAAACTACCTTGAGATATCATCTGACTTCAGTGAAATAGCCCACATCACAAAATCTCAAAGTTGTAGATGCTACTCTGGTTGTGGAGAGAAGGGAACACTTTTACACCACTAGTGGGATTGCAAACTAATACAGGCTCTATGGAAGAAGTATGGAGAATTCTCAAAGAGCTAAAAGTCTACCTTCCATTTGATATTGCACTTTCATTACCAGGTATCTACCCTAAAGAAAAGGAAATCATCTTAACATAAGGACATTTGCACTAGAATGTTTATCACAGTTCAATACACATCACCAAGGTATGGAATCACCCCAAATGGCCATCAACCCATGACTAGATTAATAAACTATGGTATACATATACCGTGGAATACTATTCAGCCATAAAAAGATAGAGACTTTATGTCTTTTCTATTACCTGGATGGAATTAAAGAACATTTTCCTTAGTAAAGTATAACAAGCAAGTGTCTAACGTACTTAATACTAATATGAAACCAATAGATGAACCACTATACACCCACGCAAGAGAAAAACACAAATTTGGTGGAAGGGAAAGGAGAGGACAAGAAGCAAAGGGAGTGGGATTGGTAAGTTCTCACTAATGGGCACAACATAAGGGCATATGGCACACCTCCAGGTCGAGGGCTCAACTACAACTTGGATTTTACTAACTAATGCAAACATGTAACCTAATCATTTATACTATCATATTTATCTGAAAGAAAAAAAGACATGAATGGCTGAATGGATAAAACAAAATAAGAGTCAACTGTATGTTGTCTGGAAGAAACACACTTCACCTATAAAGGCACACATTAACTGAAAATAAAGGGAAGAAAAAAGATATTCCATGCAACTGGATTTCCCCTCCCCCCACACACACACACAAAAGCAGGAGTAGCTATACTTTCATCAGATAAAATGTATTTTAAGACATGTTGCGAACTAGTGCAGCAAAGGGGAGCGAACCAGAGTGGAATTAGTGGGGAATGAGGAAAATACAGCACAAGAGAAGACACAGAAACAAAGGATGGGACTGGAAGGACCGACTGAGCTGATGGCTATAGCCAGCCCCAAAGCACAAAATCAGCTTTATTTTGTAGTTGCTGTCCAGGGTTGTCCAGGGGGAGGTAGCATAGACAACATGGAGAAATAGCATAAACAAAAGACATAGTTTTGGTCTTACAGTGCAATAGGAAAATGTAAATAACTTTAACAAAGGCATACCATCTTAATGGTTTCTACTCAACTTTGTTAACATATGACAAGAAGCAAGAAGGGAAAGATCACAATGATCCCAGCATAGTTAACAAAAGGAAGGAAGAACTATGTGACTTAGTGGTTACTACTTAACTTTGTTAGCATATGACAAGGAGAAAGAAGGGAGAGATCTCAAGGATTTCTGCATAGTTAACTAGAGAGAGAAGCTAGCTTTTCTAAAGAAAGAGCTACATGACTTCTGGCAGAAGGAACATGAAGAAAGGAATATGACTGTTTTGGGAATGAAGAAGAAGCAGTTGGGGGTTCATTCTTTGAATGTTTCCCAGGCTGTGAGGGCTCTGCTATCTCAGAGCCTGCTCTCTACAAAGACAAAAACTATAAAAATCAATAAAGAAGGTTATTATATGATCTTCAAACCATCAATTTAGTAATAAGATATGATAATTTGCACTCTAATATATAACAGATATTATCAAAGCTAATGAGAGAGATATATCCCAATACAGTAATCATTGGAGACCTCAACATTTTACTTTCTGTGTTGGACAGATCATCTAGATGAAAAACCAATAGGGACACATTGGAGTTGATCTTCACTATAGGCCAAATTAACCCAGTAGATATTTAAAGAATATTTTATCTAACAGATTCAGAATACCCATTCTTTTCCTCAGCTCATGAATCAGTCTCAGGGATAGATCATATGTTAGACCACAAAACAAGTCTCAAAAATTCAAAATTTAGAATTATGCTAAGTATTTTATCTGACTAAAGTGGAATAAAACTAGAAATCATTTACAGTTGTAACACTGGAAACTATCATGAATGACTAGTGGGTTAATGAAGAGATTAAGAGGGAAAATTCAAAATCTCTGAAATGCGTGAAAATGAAAACAATCTTTCAAAACCTATGTGATATAGAACATGAAGTAATAAGAGGAAGATTTATAGCAATAAATAACTACTTCAGAAAAATAGAAAACCTGCAAATTAACAGCCTAATAGGCTCGGTGCCTGTGGCTCAACAGGCTAAGGCACGTACACCTGAGCTGGCGGGTTCGAATCCAACCTGGGCCTGCCAAACAACAACGATGGCCAGGCATTGTGGTGGGCACCTGTAGTCCCAGCTACTTGGGAGGCAGAGACGAAAGACTCACTTGAGCCCAGGAATTGGAGGTTGCTGTGAACTGTGATGCCAGAGCACTCTATCCAGGGTGACAGCTTGAGGCTCTGTCTCAAAAAAAAAAACAAACAAAAAACAGCCTAATAATGCATCTCAAAGAACTAGAAAAACAAAAGCAAACAAAATTTAAAACTAGCAAAGGAAAAATAATAAAGATCAGAACAGAAGTAAATCAAAATGAAACCATAATAGCAATACAAAAGATCAAGGAAACAAAAAGGTATTTCTTTGAAAAGATAATCAAAATGTACATACCTTTCACCAGAGTAAGAAAAAAGAGAGAATACCCATATAAACTAAAATTAGAGATGAAACATGGAACATAGAGAGTCTACTATAAACAACTATATGCCAATATCTTGGAAAACCTAGAAGAAATGGATATATTTCTAGACATGCATAACCTACAAAGACTGAAACAGAAAGAAATTCAAAACTTGCACAAACAAATAACAAGTAATGAAACTGTGGTAATAAAAACTCTACTCTCTCATCAAAGAAAATCAGGGCCCAGTGGCTTCACTGCTGAATTATACAAAGCATTTCAGGAGAACTAATACCAGTCCTACATAAACTATTCTAAAAAACTCAAGGAGGAAAGGATAACTTAAAACTCATTCTACAAGGCTTGTACCACCCTGATACCAAAACCAACGATGCAACAACAACAAAAAAGGAAGCTATAGACCAATAAATCTGATGAACTTCAACGCAAAAATAAAAACAAAAACTAGCAAACCAAAATTAATGCTTAAAAATGATTATTTATCATGATCAACTGAGATTTATCTCATCGTGTGAGGATGGTTCAACATATACAAATCAATCAATGGAATATATCATATCAACAGAATGAAGGATAAAAACCATATCATTTCAATCATTGCTGAAAAAGCATTCCATAACATTCCATAATGGAAAGCATTCCATTGACATCTCTTCATGATAAAAATTCTCGGTGAATGTTGCTCACCACAATAAAAGCTGTATATAACAGACCCACTGAATGGAGGAAATTGAAAGCTGTTTCGCTAAGATCTGGAACAAGACAAGTAGGTCCAGAAGGGTGGGCAGTAAAGGACTACATCAGAAAAATAGAAAGCCTTCAAATAAATAGCCTAACAAGTGGGGCTTCCTTGTCTTGTTCCAGGTCTTAGTGAAACAGAGATCTGTTACTCAACATAGTATTGGAAATTCTAGCTAGAGCAATCAGACGAGAGAAAGAAAGAAAAGCCATCCAAATTGAAAAGGAAGAAGTCAAATTATTCTTGTTTGCAGACAATATAATCTTATATCCAGAGAAACCTAAAGACTACTCAAATACTATTAGAAGTGATAAATTCAGTAAAGTTGTAGGATACAATGTCAACATAGAAAAATCAGTACCATTTCTCTATGCCAACAGTAAACAATCTAAAAGGGAAACCAAGAAAGTAATCCATTTACAATGGCTACAAATAAAATAAAATACCTAGGAACAAACTTAACCAAAGAAGTAAAAGATTTATGTTTGAAAACTACAAAGCATTGAAGAAAGATATTAAAAAAGATACACAAGGAGGGAAGGAAATTGGTGGGACCACACCTACGGTGCATCTTAGAAGGGTACAGGTGAAACTTACTAAATGCAGAATATAAAGGTCTTAACACAATAACTAAGAGAATTCCATGAAGGCTATGTTAACCAGTTTAAGAAAAATATTCCAGATTGTATATGAAACCAGCACATCGTACCCCATGATTGCATTAATGTACACAGCTATGATTCAATTAAAAAATATATGAAAAGACGGGCAGCACCTGTGGCTCAAAGGAGTAGTATGCCGGCCCCATATGCTAGAGGTGGTGGGTTCAAACCCAGCCCCGGCCAAAAACTGCAAAGAAAAAAAAAATGAAAAGGCATTCCACACTCATGGATTGGAAGAATCAATATTGTTAAAATGTTCATACTACCCAAAACAAGCCAGTAGATCAAAGCAAATTCAGTAGATTTACTTACTGCAATCCTCATCAAAATATCCATCATATTCTTCACATAAATAGAAAAAAAAAATCCTAAAAGTTACATGGAAATGCAAAAGACCCAGAATAGCCAAAGTCATCCTAAGAAAAAAAAGAAAAAACTGGAATAATCATATTACTTGACTTCAAATTATACTATAGAACTATAGTAACCAAAGCAGCATGCTACTGGCATAAAAACAAACACATAGACCAAGGAAGTACAATAGAGCAGCAGTCCCCAATTTTTTTTGGCACCAGAGACTGATTTCATGGAAGACAATTTTTCCACAGACCTGGGTGAGGAGGGAGTATGGTTTCAGGATAATTGAGGTGCATTACATTTATTCTGCACATTACATACTACATTGTAATATATGATGAAATAATTATACAACTCATAATAATGCAGAATCATTGGGAGCCCTGAGTTTGTTTTACTGCTACTAGATGGTCCCATCTAGGAGTGATGGGAGAGTGTGACACCTGAAGTGAGTTGCTTGTGTTCAGTCTACTTAGTTTTGGTTGCAGTCACTGCAAAGAAATCCTGCTTCACAAAGAGAAGATATGAGAAATGGAAGCAGGACTTTTTAGTGCATTTGTGGCAGTCTTAGGGTATTCTACCTTGACTTTAATTGAGAATGTATAGAGATTTGAAATCGTCTCAAAAATATCTTTTAAGGCCACTATCATTTGCAATCTCAAGCAATGTATTCTCTTGTAGTGTGGACAAAGTTGATTCACCTTCTCATTCACAAATAAGTCATAGATCTATTCTTTCTCAGTTTGGAAGTCTTTTCTGGTTGAGAAGTAATGCTCAGAGTCTTTTGGAAGCTCAGACAGGTGATCATACACCAGCAATTAGGATAAAGAAGGCTCTGTCTCAGTCTCTTTCAAAATCTCTACTAATTTTTGAAATATGCCAAAAATCCTAGTGTTCATGTCACTCTCATAATTTCAGTTTGGTTTTGAATGCAACCACTCTGTCTACTTTAACACAGTTGTTGTTCTCCCCTGAAGTGACAGATTGTATTTGTTGAGCATCTTGAACATGTCTCACAAGTAAGCAAGTTTTGTGACCCATTCTGTGTCACTGAAACGTGCTGCCACTCAGACTGTTTTTCTAAAAGAAATCTCTGGAGTGGCTCTTTTACTCAAAAACTCTGGACAGTGATCTGCTTTTAGAAAGCCTTATCACTTGTATGTATAGGATAAGACATGTGTGCTCTGCATCTATCTCTTCATGGAGCTGCACATGAGTTAAGGACATATATTTGAATATGGTTGATAATGTTAATCACATCCTACAAAATTTTAGTTCAGGTGACATTTTTTGGCCACCTAGCATAGACTCACATTCTATGTGGGAAGCTACTGCCTTAAGTAGTGAAACCAGAAAGCCATCCAGTCATGGTAGATGCTCCATCCATGCATGTACCAACACAAAATGACTAGTTCAGTTTTCCTGATATGCAATCATTCAAAGACTTGAGTAGTTTGAAGCTATGGAGAAACATGTGCCATAGCTCTTGAACTGTAGCTCTTCTAAAAGTTTGTGGCAAATGTCCTTAGCAGCAGGCAAGATCAGCTCTTCACCAGTAGTAAAGGTCTCCTTAGCTTTAGCAATGTGCTTAGCCATTAAGAATGATGCTCTCAGTGCAGACACATTTGATATAGTGCTGCCCTTCAGTAATTGCTTCTGTTCTTTGTGTTCACATGTTTTTCTTTTGGAAAAACTCCAAATGCTTCTCTTTTAATGCAGGGTGCATGGACTCCGTGTGGCAAAATAGTTTTGAAGCTTTCATGGCTTCATTTGATAGCCAGTTGCCACAAAGTGGGCTTGGAGAATGCGAATCACCTATTACAATGAAAATGTAATTCAAATAGGACTGTTGGAATTTTTTTAGTGCAGATTTCATATTGTTAGCAGTCTTAAAGTCTTCTGCTGTCTCATCATTGGGCCTTTTCCCCTTTTCAAAAAAAGCTCTACATTGACATTTGTTTTTTACGCATTTTTGCTAGAGTTAGTTTATGGGCTTCCTGAAACTGTAATTGAGACAAGTGCACAGTGCAGGAAAGAGACGCAGATGGAGGTGGCAAATGGAAAGGCCATTTAGGGACTAAAATAAATGTCAGATTCTGATTTATAGCCTGACACCAGATGCAGCTGTATAATTGAAGTATCTCAACTTACTTGCTACCTAGTACAGCTGAATTGTCACTTGCCATTCACTGATAGGGTTTTGATATGAGTCTGCAAGCAATTGATTTATTATGGTCTCTTCTAAAGTCAAACTTCTCTATGAATGATATTTTATATTTGCAGCTGCTCCTCAGTGCAGTAGCATTACCACTTCAGTAATACCTCAGATCATCAAGCATTAGATTCTCATTATGAGTGTACATACACAGTTTTCAATAGGGTTTGTGTTCCTATGAGACTCTAATGTCACTGCTGATTGGATAGGAGGTAGAGTTCAGGCAGTGATGTGAGTGATAGAGAGTGGCTATAAATAGAGATGAATCTTTTCTCACTTGCCTGCTGCTCACCTCCTGCTGTGCGGCCTGTTTCCTAACAGGCCACAGACCAACCAATAACAGAATGAAGCCCCGAGGGTGGGGACCACAGCAATAGAGAACCCAGAAAATTCACACATCTACAGGGAACTTCTTTTTGACAAAGGTGCCAAGAACATCAATGATAAAAGCACAGTTTCTTCAATAAATGGTTCTGGCAAATGAGATGTACATATACAGAAGAATGAAACATGACCCTTATTTCTCAACCATATATAAAAATCAATATGCATTAAAGACTTAAATCTAAGACCTGGAATTATGAAGCTACTAAAAGAAAACATTGGAGAAATGCTTGAAGGCAAGGACTTCTTGAGTAACATCTTCTTTTTGCTTTGGATGTTATTCATGTAACCAGAAATGTTATAGTGCATACAGTAAGCTAGTAACATGTATCAAATGAGGGAATGACTTGTTATAAACTCTCAAGATAAACTTATTAACAGTCTATCTATAGCGGCCTATGTCTGTAGTCCCCAAAAGGACTTTGTGTAGAATCCGGCTGAATTCAGATTAAGGCATTCTTTCTTTTCCCTCATTTCTATTCCTACCTCAAGGCTAGAGACTCAAAAAGAGCAATTCAAGCAGGCATCACGTCCACCTCTTTCTTTAACATTCACTTTGCTAAATCTCATTATTTGTAGAAAGTGCAACTAAAGCTATTCCAGTGTGGAGAATGAAGGAAAATATGAAGAGATTTTTTTTTAAGTATAGAAATAAAGTTTACTACATTTATTGTGCTTTTTCTTAATAAAAAAAGTTGAATATCATCCTTGCACAGGTTTGGGCGGCACCTGTGGCTCAAAAGAGTAGGGCACCGGCCCCATATGCCGGAGGTGGTGGGTTCAAACCCAGCCCCAGTCAAAAACTCCAAAAAAAAATAAAAAATAAAAAAAGGTTGTGCTAATGAAATATAGTTAGCTGGGAGATATTTCAATTAATTTGTATTTCTCTGGCCTTGGAGGAGCAGCTTAATGATAAGGCGTATGGCCTTTGGGGTTACAATCCCATTTGTTCTCTGAGGCTAGGTTCCCTGAGAGAGAACTTGTAAGTGATTGGAGGTGTTTCTGTCAGAATCAGAGACATTTCTTTACAAACTGGGGATTATTTTCTCTGCCTGCACAAAGCAATGTGAAACACCTCCTTGGTTTTAAATCTGGAGTTATTAAAGAACATCTTAAGACAGAGCAAGATTTTAAAAGCTGGATTTTGAATTCTTACATGAAATTAGAAGAACTCAAGGAACTGGATCCTGTCAGACAAATCATTGTATGAAGATTTATATTTTGAAGGGTATACTAAATGGTATTTAAATCAAAGGCTGGAGACTCATGAGAAAGAATGAAAAACTGTCAGATGTGTAGGTTTGCTTTTCAAAGAGCAAGCTTTGTGGCTTTTGTTAGGGTAACTGGAAATGAGGTACAAAGAAACAGAAGAAATAGTATAGATATAGAAATAGCACAAATAAGAAGAAGCCTTGAGACAAGCTAGATCCTTTGCAGTGCATGAGAAGTAGGCATCTAATAATTATGACTTGGTTAAATGGTATGAGAGGAAAATGGAAATTTAGAGTTTCAAATATAAAATATAGTATATACAATGATGAGTTTTAAAAAATCAGTTCTTGAGTATAAAACAGAGAAGAATATTTTGTCTAAGCACTCCTGTGTAAACTTTTATCTTAATGGCACCAGAGATGTGACTGCTGCTTTTTGAGAGGAAATAATACAAGTAGCTTTCCCCCCTGAGTACATGTAGAATAGAAATTCACTTGGGAATAGATTCTGCCAGGTGTTTACCTTGAATTCAGTTAATTATTGTTAAAACTTCCATTCCTCTCCACCCTTCAGAAAAGCCATAATATACTTAATATGTATTCTTCAAAGATATAAAATAGTCCATTAAATATCTACCTGATTCTTGCCTTTAGGTTTTGAAACTAAGGGCTTTTAATAGAAAATAGAAATATTTTAGTGCCTTGAAACATAAAACAAAGAAGCACAACTAGCAGATGCATTAAAACAATAATGATACAAAACCAAGAGTTCAAAATGGTGGCCCAGTAACAGCTCCTTTGCTACTGGGCATGATGAGATTGGGGAGAGAAGACTCCAGGCATCTCTGGCTGGTGGGATCTGCCCAGAAATATCCCTTTGGGAACACAGGGAGACAGTGAGAGACTTCTGGACCCCACAAGAAGGATAAAAACAATGGAGAACTGGCAAGTGGTGGGTTTGTTCGGTTGGAGGCTGCCTGCAGCAGTAACTACAATAACAGCAAGATTGTAATTAGGAAAGGCTTACCTGCAGGCTGTTTTTGTTTTTCTGGACTTGGACACTCGATTGAACTTCCTTGGGAAATCCTGGACAAGAGTGCGAATAACTTTGAGCATTGTCTAGGGCTCCAGTCTTAGGCATTGAGCCAGAAGGCAGCTAATATTGTTCAGCGGTGGGCCGCCATCACAGCCACTGTGGGAGAACTGCCCCTGCAGGCTTCACCCTCAGGGTCGCAACACTAGGATCCACTGGGAGATCTTGGGAGAGTAACCTAGTGACTGATTAGCACAAAGGCAGGGACTGAGACACTGAGGTAGAGTGGAGAACTCAGTGTTTGACAGTTTGCAGCTGTGGCCCTCAGGGGCATAGAGTAAGACCGATTTTGGCACATTAGATAAGTGGGCAGCCACTTCAGGAGAGATCCCAGTGACAAGTGCTATTCCTAAGAAAGCCTCTGATTAGCCAAAGATAACAGTTTAAAGTGTCTTTTAAGCAGGCTGAGGTGCTTGAGCGGAGCTTCTCAAGCTTGTGGGGTTTGAGAAATCAGCAGAGGCCTCCAGTCTCCATCTCATACGGCTATATCAGTATTGTGATTAACATCTCATATCCCAGAAGATCGCCTGTTGCCTGGACAATATTCAGCAAGATATATATACTATTTTGGTTTTTGGTTTGGGTTTTTTTTCTTTTTCATTCCTTTTCTTTTTTCATTTTTCTAGTTTAAATACAGTTTTCCATTGTTGCTTTCTTTAACAATTAGAACTTCATTTTTGCTAGTGTTTTTGCCCCTATTATTTGGGTTTTTCCCAATTTTATCCCATAGCAGTTTTTGTTTGGTTGGTATGGTTTGTTTTATAGTATTTTTGTCTTTCCTCTCTACTTGGTGGAGGTGGGGTATTGTGTTTGAGCAGGCCAACAAAGAGCTACTGACCTCAAGGGAACCACTCAACCCAGCACCCCCAGAGGTTGGGGGTTTTAAGGGTAGGTCAAAGTACCCTACTATACACATAATTACTCCCGTCTCCCTCTTTTTGAGCCTGTCTTCTTTCTGTCAACACTCCCTTTTACTCACCCCCTCTCCTTACCTTTTTTCCTTTCTTTCTTAAGTCTTTTTTTCACCTTTTCCACTTCAGTCTTCTCATTTTTCTGGTCCTGTGCCAAAAGGACTCATCAAAACGTTAGGCCAAAGGCACTGTAACTTAAAGAGCTAGAGGAAGTGAAAGGAAAATTAGGGCACAGAAACAGATAAAAGAAAACACTCATGAGGAAGAATCAACAGAAAAATCCTGGCAACATGAAATGCCAGTCCAGAGCAACCCCCCTAAGGGACCAAGATGTAGCCACTATTTCTAACTTGCTTCATATTTCAATTTTGACTTCCTTTGTAGAGGATTTCATTTTATTTCTCAGAATAACTAGTTGCCAGTCTTTTTCTTGTTGAAAGAATAAAGACTTATGTCACCATCTTGTTGGTAGTAAACTCTAATGACATTTCTAACCTCATGATTTAAAGTTATTATACCCAGTTTCTTCCTGAAGATTGTCTTTGGAGTCCTCTGACTTCCTAATTTGAGTTCAATGCTATCTAGGCTTTTAGAGCAGCTGTCATCCTAAGATTTCTTGCCATTGTCCTCCTAAGTTAGTCTCTTGGGTCCCATGTTTTTCTCCTTCTTGGATTCCTTTTCTACTTATCCTAGTACATCTCTAACTAATTCTTCCAGATAAGTATGTAGAAGACCAGCTTCCTGATTCCTCTCATATGTCTGAAATATTTGCATGTTTAATCTAGTTGGCATGTATTTCTACAGTCAGATCATTCCTCTCAGAATCTGGAACTCAAAACTGTATTTATTACCTTTTAACATTTACCATTGCTGACAGGGATCTGATCCAATTTAGCTTGGGTCCCCTCCCAGGTAATCCTGTGTTTTATTTCTTAAAAACATTAAGAATATTCTTCTGAGCCATGCAGTGCAGAAATTTCACCACTACGTATCTTTCTGAGTCCTTTTGATCTGAAGACTCGTCATTTCCTTATTTTGAAAACAATTTGTGTCCTCTCCCCATGTCCTCTTTCTGTCCTCCTGAGATTCCTATTGAAGAAGTTGAAGAATGAATTGCCTTGATCTTTTCTCAGCCTTTTTCTTTTCATCTCTTTTTACATCATATCTCTAAGTTTTGGAAGATTTTTTTTTTCAACTTTATCTTCCACATTAACAATTCTGTCCTTGGCTGGGTCTATTTTATTTTCTAGACTTTTGTGGAATTCTTAAATTAACCTTGGTAATCAGATTTTTAAGATTTTACTTTCAAAAAGTGTAGTTCTCTGATTATTTTTTTCAATTTTTGATTTACAGGCATGATATCCTCTTAAATCTCTCTAAGTGTTCTCAGGAGAATGTCTCAAAAGCTCTCCTCTTCCTCGCATTATCTGTTTCCCCTAGGAGTGGGTTGTTCTACTTGCTCATGGTTCAGTTCCTCTTTGGCACTGATGATTTTCCTTAATTGTTTGATTATCTTCGTGCTTTCATGTTGAACGTGAAGAGTCAGTTTGTCCTGGGTTTCCTCTCAGTGGTTTAAGCAGTATTTTGAAAGAGGTAAGGACTAGTGTTGACTACAAGGTTTTGTTTTTATCATGAAGGCAGAAATAAGCAAATTATATTCAAGATAAAGAAACTCATATGACTGGGGGGAGAAGTTTCATGGCTTTATTCTTTCTAGAAAAAGAGAGAAATGAATTTGAAAAATTTAGAGTAAGTGTAAGAAGATGATTGACACAAGTGTAAAAGGGATTTTATCTAACAAATGCAATTTGTGTAACCTAATTCTTTGTACCTTCAATGAATCCCAAACAATTAAAAAAAAAAAAAGAAGAAGAAGAAGATGATGACTGACAACGGACTTTTTTTTAACTGAGAGAGAGATAAGCCATTCTGATGGGAAATGGGAACACTTCTAATACAAGGATCACCAAACCCCACCACTACTGCCACCTCTTGCTTTCTTTCCAGAGACAGATTGGATGGGGCTGATCTCCTTTTTTTACTTTCTTCCCCACAGAAGAGAAACCTTGGCACCTGCCTTTCCACAGGAACTTGCAGAATTGAGAGAGAAGCCATGAAGGCAGGACTTGGGCAGGGAGCACACTCTGTTGTTGGAGGATTAAGCACATTCCTGGCAGACTGCTTTGGCCTTGACCCAGCTCCCACTTTGGGCAGCCTGCCTTGTTGCTCAGCACCACCAGGATGAGGCCCTGGCCCTTCCTAGTTGACCTCCCATGCCAACTGAACATGCAGCATCTCTGCTTCTTAGCCAGCTCTGCTCAGGGTAGCAAGCTCAACTAGCTTTTCATGCTATCTGAACTTGTTTTAACGCATTCAAAAGCAGAAGGAACAATATAAGCAGTATGTGCCATTACCCAGCTTCAATCGCTATCAACAATTTGCTAATTTGGCTCAGCACCTGTGGCTCAACGGGCTAAGGCGCCAGCCACATACACCTGAGCTGGCGGGTTCGAATCCAGCCTGGGCCGGCCAAACAACAATGACGGCTGCAACCAAAAAATGGCCAGGCATTGTGGCAGGCTCCTGTGGTTCCAGTTACTTGGGAGGCAGAGGCAAGAGACTCGCTTGAGCCCAGGAATTGGAGGTTGCTGTGAGCTGTGATGCTGTGATGCCACAGCACTCTGTCCAGGGTGATAGCTTGAGGCTCTGTCTAAAAATAAATAAATAAATAAATAAATAAATAAATAAAACAATTTGCTAATTTAAGAAGTTACTTTTATGAAGCACTCATTTTTAAAAACAAGACTCTCCTTATTCAAGTACATATGTCTAAGTCCCACCTCTGGAAATTCTGTGGCTGGGCCTAAGGAAACATAGTTTAAACAGCTTCACATGTGACTGTGATGCCTACAGAAAAGCAAGAGCCACTGCTGCAGTTCAATGGGAGCCGGGACACAACTGGTTCCCCTCTGCCTCCAACATAGTTTCCAACAGATAGTAGGCACACAATAGTGTTTCAATAGTAACAGGATGCCCAGAAGACATAAAGGAAGAATGGTTATATTGGTCAATATATTGGTCTACATGAAAAATGTAAATGCAAGTATCACAAAAGATCACAAAAGGAAGATAAACAGTAGAACAAAAGAAAATATATTTTTGACATATCCTTAATTCAGAGTTCTTATAAATGAGTAATATTCATTAAAATGATAATATTTATAAAATGCCATAGACAAAGGCTATGAACAGGCAGAGAAGAGAATCTGAAGATGGCCAATAATCTATGTATTGATGCTTGATCTCATTACATGCTGGGAAAAGCCAAATTAAAATGACAAGAAATCACTTCTACCCATCACATTAGTAAGACTATAAATTGTTGCAAACTTTTTTTTTTGAGACAGAGGCTCACTATGTGGTCCTTGGTAGAGTGCCATGGCCTCACAGCTTACAGCAACGTCAAACTCCTGGGCTCAAATGATTCTCTTGCCTCAGTCTCCCAAGTAGCTGGGACTACAGGCACCCACCACAATGCCTGGCTATTTTTTTTGTTGCAGTTGTCATTGCTTTTTAACTGGCCCAGGGCAGGTTTGAACCCACCACACTCAGTGTATGTGGCTGGCGCCATAACCACTGTGCTACAGGCGCCAAGCCATTGCAAACTGTTTTAATAACAATTTGGTACCACATATTAACGTATATAATACACACACTCTTGGGCCCAGAAATCCTAATTCAAGGCATCTACATAGGAGAAATGAAAGTACCAAGTATATTAAGACATGTTTTATAACAGTATCAGTAATCAACATGTACTGAGTGCTTGCTGTGTGCCAAGTACTGTGCTAAATGCTTTCCAAAAGATAACCGAATTAAATCTCACAACAGTTTTAATGATAAAGACTAAAATTTGGCAAACTTAAATGTGTTGTCTAAGGTTTTAACAGATAATCTTAGTGGTGGAGTTGAAACTTAAAACCAATTGCTGTGACTAAGAGTCACACTCTTAGCTCCTATAATGTTGCCAAATTAGAGACAAATAACCAATAATGGAAACAACTCACATGCCCTCAGTGGGGGAATGCTCACAATAGCTATTCTAGAAACACAGAATACCCAGTTCCAATTTGCTTTCAAAATTAAACTCCACTTTGACCAGGGCTAGGGAAGTTGAAACAAATGTGTCCCTAAAAGTCGAGAGAAGTTATGATGAAGAAGAAAGAGACTAATATGAAAGTCTTTGCCAGATGTGGTTTGAGACGAGATTCCTCTCCAAGGCAACCTCCACTCCGCCCTATGAATGATGCTTAAGAGACTGTTGACAAGGCTTCCAGCCAGGCTGTTGGCATAATGCAGTTTCCACCAGGCTTTCCACCAGCGGCAGCTCTGCTGTCCTCAAACCAATGGGCCTGCCCAAGAAAAAGGATTGAGGGTGTGGGCAACATTTTTAAATGGCAGGGAAATGATGATTATGAGGATTCTCCAGGCACTGGAAACATTGCCTCAGTTTTCCTGGAAAATGACCACTTGTTTGTTTTATCTCCTTGGAATTTAGGGAAGATGTTATGAATACTATGTTCTCAGCAAGCTCTGTGGCTAACTCTGCCCTGAAACCTTAACCCTTGCTGGAAAGGAGAGAGCTTCTTGTCCATGGCAAAGTCATTGGCCACCATGTTCTAGGTTGCAGACTGACTCCCCAAAGCCATTCCTTCTATACGGTTATGTCCAGAATGTGAGTAAAGATTCCACAGACAAACCACGTGGACCCAGGGGCTTGTGTTGGAATGTGTTCTTAACTAAGCTTTAAAACAAAATTATTTAAAACAATAAGGAGAATAAACAAGTTGCAAGGACCGATGCAGTGTGCTATAAGTCAAGGATTATGAGTAATCTTATTCTGTGCACCCACAACCAAAAATAATAACACTAAATAAACAGGTAGCAAGAGCATGGTATTAGCCCGGCCATCTATTTAAAAGACTATAATAACCACAGTCCTAGAGTTATTCTTTCTTATTACCTAGTATTTGTTTATTCCCATGAGTCTGAAGAAAGTTAGGTTAAATAGCTATTAATATTGTAACAGATTAAGTCTCTATTAATATTGTAACAGCCATTTAACCTAACTTTCTTCAGACTCATGGGAGTACACAAATTTCTAACTTGTCCAAACTCCTCCTTTCCACTAAAAATTTATGAAGCACATTTACTGCTCAAGCTCCAATAATGTGGTATTTCCAGACACTTTGTCTTCCATGAAGAAGTCTCTATAGAAAGTTCCTATTAAGTTCTTCCTTTCCTTGTAGGAAAAGTTAGCTTATCACCAGCTTATCTAAGAAGGCAGGGCATTGCTCTCTTGACAAGGAGCCCAAGGAGCCCTGAGATCCTGAACAATCCCACACCCTCCAAGACAAACCAAAGGGAAACAGAAGATTGTGCCAGTGCACTGCCTAGGTAGGAAGTGCTCAGATTCTGGGAGAACTATCATCCTGTTTCAGATCCCTGCTCTGCCACTTACTGGCTACATGAACTTGGACAAGATACTTCACCTCAGTTGTACTGTCTATAAAATTCAAGCAATAATTGTTCTTCCTTCAAAGGTTTTTTTGTAAGGAGCAAATGAGAAACTGCTTGTAAAACCTATAGCACTGTATCATATAGAGGAAGCACTCTATGAGTATCATTTATAGTTGCTACTCTGTGCCATGTAAAAACAACCTTTGATGGAATTTCTTTGGCAATCACAAGAATAGTTAAGTCCTTAGCTCTAATATCGAACTGACTTGAGTTCAAATACAGTTCTGCGATTGACTAGATATGTGACCTTTGACATTTTTCTTAACTTTTGTAAGCCCTTCCCTTATCTACAAAAATGGAAGTGATCATAGTGTCCCACTTCTTGGGGTTATTGGCAGGATTAAATTAGATAATGCAGATGCTTTTTAATGCTAAGCAATTGTAAGTATCCAATAGTGTGAGCTGCTTTTTAAAATTGAATTTGTATTTCTAACTTTAATTTCAGCTTGAATCAGGTAGAAATTAGAACACAATTGACTTTTCTAAGATTTTCAGGTTTGCTGCAAATTTAAAGTCAGTGTACTTTTTGGTGCACACCCTTGTGTAGGAGTCAATATATAAAGATACTGGACACAACTCTGTCACATGCTAGCCAAGAGACTTCAGGAACATATCAGAAGCTCAAGTTTCTAAACTGAGAAGTGGATAAAAATATCTCCCCCCACAGAGTAGTAAGATTTCCATGGGGTGATGAATGATAGGTGCGTTATAAATTACAAAACAATACAAAAATATAAGACTTCATCATATTCCCAGGCAAAACCCAGGACTTAATAGATTAAAAATAAATAGAGCATAATACAGACTGATAGTTTCTCCATTGACTAGAGTGGATTTTTATTTCTGAATAAATTTCATAATAGGTAAGATCTCTCAGATTGAGGCTGGATGGAAGGACGGATTTCCATTGCAGCCCTCAGTTGATAATTTATACGATGTGCTTTGAATACATGGCATCAAGAGCACAGGGACAGACTAGCCTCGGGAATGAACTTTACTGCTAAGTACTACAGTCTCCTTGGACTGTACTTTGGCTTTTGGTGGATAAAATTGCTAGTTTTATTTCTATGTCTCAACAAACTTTAATGCCAACATGTAGCTATATGTCTGAAACTCACCCCTCCTTTCTCCTCTCCCTCAATTTCTATCTCGCTCTGTTTCTTTCCCTTTCTCTATCTGAAAATAAATTCATAAACGTATTAATAGAAAATGGTAGCAAGTATTCACACTTCTGCTAAAAATGAACTGTAGTTAAGTCAAACAAAAAATTCATTTTCCCATTCTTCAAAATTGTTATTGGTGAACTTTTTTATTGTTTATTCAAGGTTCTTTAGAAGCTATATATTTTTTCTATTTGAATTTATGAATTGATTATAGCTGAGGAAATTAAAGGAGATCCAGGATGCAGGAAAACCCATCTGCCTTGCACTGTCCCTTTTTGCTTGGTTACCCACTAATCTGGCCACTTCCGCCTCGGTGGGAATTCTCTCCTACGTCGTCCCATGACTAGTCCAGTATCAAATGCACTTATACTGACCAGGAAGACGCTCAGAGCAGTCAAACGTTTTGAGACTGAGTCTGGCTCTCCTGCCCAAACTGGGCCACAGTGGCAGCTTCTTAGCTCCATGCAGCCTGGAACTACCAGGCTCTGGTGAGCCCCCTGCCTCAGCCCGGAGAGCAGCCAGGACTCCAGGAACGCCACCACGCCTGGAGAACATTTTTTATAAAATCCAGGAGAGAAGATAAGGAAATTTTTCATTTTATAATGAGCAAATCAACGTGCAAAGAAACTAAAGCTCACTGCTCACAACCACCTGCCAAAGGACAGCCAGTAGGATCAGGGAACCTTGTCCTGAGCTCTGAATCTGTCCTCAATTCCTCTGCTTAAAAGAAATGTCCATGAAGGCTCGGCACCCGTAGCTCAGCGGCTAGGGCGCCAGCCACATACACCGGAGCTGGAGGGTTCAAATCCATCCCAGGTCTGCCAAACAACAATGACAACTACCAAAAAAAAAAAACAAAAAAAAAAAACAACCAGGCGTTGTGGCGGGCTCCTGTAGTCCCAACCACTTGGGAAGTTGAGGCAAGAGAATCGCTTATGCCCAAGAGTTGGAGGTTGCTGTGAGTTGTGATGCCACTTGTAACACCACGGACATAGTGAGACTCCATCTCAAAAAAAAAAAAAAAAAAAAACCATGGGATTAAAAAAAAGAAGAAATTTACAGAAGTAAGTTGGCGGTAGGCAAATATACTTTCATTCGGTATTTACTAAGTGTCTGAGCACAGAGCATAGGAAGGTCAAGAAATGGTCCCCTCGATACAGAGTTCCACCCAAGGAAAGGGAATTCCCCAGCGCTAAGTGCCTTGAGTTCCGCCCACCCACCCTGGAGCTGGCCCAATCTCAAACTGGTCCTGCAGCCCCTCCCACGGACCCCCGAACCTCCACCACTGAGCGACTGGAATCTGGTCGTTGCACACCCACCCCTCGCTCTCGGCGCTCCGCCCACCCCACACCCGGAGCGCGTGTGGCTGCACCCTGCAGGTGGCGCGGCCCATTTGGAGGCTGGGGCAGCCTTTGCCCTTCCCTGCCTCGCTGCACTTGCCAGAGGCTTCCTGGGCTTCGCCTCTTCCGGGCAAACTCGCCCCCACTCTCCGCTGCAGCAGGCGGTGCTCCTGTGCACGGGAGACACAAAGTGGTTTCTGTGGTTCTCCCTGGCTCCGCTGGGAGCCCGAGAAGGCAGGGACCACGTATATATGTGTTTTTCATTTCAGCCTAGCTGCCTGGCTTCTTGAGAAGCTCAAGAAAGCTGTTGATTTGAATGAAGTAGAATGGTACTAAAAGGCAGCCAGTGCAGAATGCCTTCAGGGGGACCCCCGAGGGTTCTAAAAATCCAATAGAATCAAAGGGAGTGTTTGAAGTTACAGCCTGAAGAGCTTGCAAAGCCAATAGATAAACAGATTCTGTAATAAAATCTCAGAAGAGCACCTGTTCCGACAAGTGCGGACAGAAACCCTTAGCTAAATAAACAATGAAGCAATAGTAGTACAATCAAAATAAACCTTTTTAAATACCAAGTGTACAAGTCACGGTGTTATGCTTATGAGCTTTTATTTTTAGAGTGGAGGAGGATCTACACTCTGCAACAGCAGTGCACCGCTAAACACAAAGGCCTTGCACTCACACAGGCACCCTGATTCTGACACTTAGTGGCTGTGTGACCTTGGGCACATTCCTTAACCTCTCTGGGCCTCAACTATCCCATTCGTAAAAGAGATAATAGTAAAAAGACTCATCATGAGGTTGAGTGTTTGAATGATTTAAAGCCATAATGCTGGTTAAAAAAAAATGCTTTGCACAGTTTCTAGCACTTAGTACAGTACCGAATAAAAAATTTCATTCTATTGTGAATTAACTACACTGAAAAAGCTCAATGGTCTATTCTGAAATGATTTGCATGTTTCCATGGATGGCCTAAACTAGTATGCCTCTTTCAATCTGGATATGGCAAATTCTCTATAAGGAATCATTTTGTAAAAACACATGCTTATTCTCACCCTACTCCATGGCATTCAGTCACTCATTTAATGAACATCTACTATCTCTCATGTGCCTGGCACTGTTCTAGACCCTGGGATCCAGCAGCAAACAAAAGAAACAAAAATCCCTGCCTCTGAAGAGTTTACCTTCTGTTGGGAGAGATAGGAAATAAACATAAATAAATAAGTTACATAGTATATTTAATATGCTGTTCTGTGTAAAAGAAATCAAGACAGGAAAAGGGAATCCAGAAAGTGAAGCGTTGCAATTTTAACCAGGAGAGTCAGGCCTTCTCAGCATGGCAGGCCTTGCTGAGGAGATAATATTTAGGTAAAAGGGATGAGTGAGAATGCTATCAGAGATCTGAGGGGAGAGGGGTACAGGCAGAAAGAACAGCCAATGCAAGTGTCCTGGGGCAAGGTCATACTTGCTGGACCTGCAGGATAGCAGGGATGGCAGTCTGGCTGGAGCAGAGGAAATGTGGGAGAGAATCAAAGATGGCATCAAAGCAGAGCTGAGTGGTGATCAAGCCATTATAAAGACTTTGTTTTCCGCTTGAAGAGAGAAAGGAAGCCATTGGATGGTTTTGAGCAGAGGTCACTGTGACTGCTGAGGGTGGGCTGGGGGAGGGAGTACAGGAATGGTGCAAGGAAGTTTGCAGAGAACAAAGGGGGGACCTTTAGGAGGCTATTATAGAAAGCCTTCCCACTTCAAATATTTCAACTGCCTAGGCAACATTTAATTTCTCAAAGCACCCTGGAAAACACACCCTCCTTCAAAATATTCAAGAGGTAGGAAAAAGTGCTGCTGGACAGAAACACTTCATCAGAAGGACATTTCACTTGTTATTTCACTACAGAGAGTCTAAATGTTGGTTTTGTTCCATTTCCAGTAGGGGCAAGCCATTGGCACAATGGGAAAGTGTGCCTGTATGGTTCCCTTGTCCTTCGTGTCTGTGTCCTTTTTCTTAAGAGCTACTCACCCAAATGTCATATGCCCTCTTATTCCAGAGTCCTCCTATCTGCTATAGAATAAAAGAATTTGGATAATTCGTTCATACTAAAGTGTTAGTGACTCAATCCCTTACTTCTCCCAGAGTTGGCCTGGAAGAGAAGGCAACAGTTAAACAAAGAGATGGCTCTCTTATGTTGGAATTACAGACAATGTGGCAGACAGAAGGAGGAAGGGAATAATCTCAGTATCTCCACATGGGTGATCTCTAGTTCCCCCAAATATGTACCCTGTTGCAACAGTCTGTGCTGTCCAAGCAGAACACTACCTTTGGCAGCCACAAAATGTGCCTTCGAGAAGGCTCTGAACTCAGTCCTGCACTTGCCCTGAGGCCATGCTTTACCTGGGGTGGGACACAAAGATGGGTCCAGGCCTCTGAAACCCTTGACTCTCCTGATGGGAGACTTTGGCTTGCAGCTTCCCCATTAGCCTGGCTAAACCTTTCCTAGACCTGCATCATAATCTAAGACCCTTTCTACCCAATCTTTCTTCTTCCCCTCTCCTGTCCTCACAGGCCAGACTTGCAAAAGACTCACTATCGGACAGCTCTCCCAGCCTCCTCCTTCAGCCCTCCCCATCCTCCTCCAGGTATATTCCCCGGGACATGCTCGTGCTGTCTTGACATCTGCTTCTTGGGGAGCTGAATTAACATAGCCACTTAATCTCCAACTTCTGCAAACCTGGTGCAAATGTCTCAGGTGTCCACATCACATTCCCTGCCCCACCTCTGATTTCCATCACAGCTGTGTGGGCTCAGACTCACCATGTGCTGATAGCATCTTCGTTCCAGCAAGAACCAAGGGTCCCCATCTTTGTCTCAGAACTATCTCCAGCACATGGGAGCCCCTCAGACTAAGTGCAAGTACAGATCTGAAGTGTAAGACAAGTTAATCCTCTAGGGAAACCCTCAATTAGTAGAAGCTGAGACTCAGTGGATAAATGCCCTGACCTCCCATAATGGTTAATAATGCTGGGAGGCATTCTGTACCCTTCTTAAAAGTTCCCAGAGGAGCCAGGCACAGTGGCTTATGGCTGTAATCTCGGCACTTGGGAGGCCAAGGTGGTTGGATTGCCTGAGCTCACGAGTTGGAGACCAGCCTGAGCAAGAGCAAGACCCTGTCTCTAAAACAACAATAGCTGGGCATTGTTTGGATCTCTTGAACCCAAGAGTTTGAGGTTGCTCTGAGCTATGATGCCACGGCACTCTACCCAGGGTAACCAAGGGAGACTCTGTCTCAAAAAAAAGAAGGTCCCAGAGGAATCATGTCCAAAGTGGCTATGACAGCAGCCTCCATAATGCATCCATATATAGGCTTTCCTTTCCTTCCTGCCACTTTGTCCCCGCTCCCTCCCTCTTTCTCCCTAGGATCACCTTCCAAATAAACTCCTTGTATCCAAGTCATTGTCTCAGGTTTTGCTTTCCCGGGAACACAAATCAGTACCTGATATGTGACTTATAGCAATGGAGTTATATTAACAGACCTCTCCTTGCAGAAAACAAAGCTGACTATGTGTATGGACTTCATGATTTGAAAATATTCTGTATGTAAGTATCCTATACCTTGTATCACTAACACAAGAGGACATACATAGTACCTCCTTGAAAGGTGTGGTATGAGACTCTGTCTCTAAAAAAAAGAAAGAAAGCCCCCACTGAGGTTCACAAAACACATACAAAAGATTCTGAGAAAAACCTCTTAATAAACAAACCTTTGTTAAAGCTTATTTGGCAAACTTACTTAACCACACAGTCTCTTCTTGTATTTCCCCGTATAATGCCTCTTAGCATCTTACACAGAATGTTAGAAGAAGCTATCCTAAGAAACGGAACTAGGCAAAACATCACATCATACACTGTAAACATATTTTTTTGTCAATTATACCTTGTTAAAGCTGGAGAAAAAACAGAAACAGAACTAGGTCAGGTTTTCAGAAATTATGAGGAGGTGAAATCTGATACATACCCAGTCTAACGCATCTCAACATTCAGGCTAGCTAAAGACAGAATGAGCTGCCTGTGGGGTCAGCAGTGTTTTGTCACTGCAGTTGTTCACAGTAGGTCAAATACTAAGAAAAGTCACATATCAGGCTTTAGATTTTGATATTGAGCAGGAAGGAGAAGGGATTTCTAGTTTGGGGTTTCCATCCTTTGTTGGTCTTACATCTAGAATCAGGGGTCTTCACTTCCTTAGAAATAACTAGTCTTGGTATTCTTGTGTTTCACTTACACTTATACTCTAGTTTTATAAAAATTTACAAACATGTGTATCCTCCTAAACAATGACCCTTATCCAGAGATCACAGTCTACCTGCTTCTCAGCTGTGTTATGGAGATGGTTATAGTACAGGTATCATAGGGTCATTGTAAAAACTAAATCAATTACTTCATGTAAATTATTCCACTGCTCAAGAGATTTAGCAAATATTTTTGGAATTATACATGTCGGGACAGGAAGAACTTTGAGAAGTCTTACAGTAGACATTGATTGCTTTGAGAACATAAACTAAATCTTATCCACTTTTGTCTTCATCACTATCACTCTCCTAGATTTAAGAAGCATTAATAAATGCGTAAGGTAGGTGAATAGATGAATGGATGGATGACAGGCTGGGTGACGGGGTACAATGCCCTCTCCTTTTGGGTAGGTCTTGAGGGCATCTGCCTGGACCTGGCCCATTAACATTCTCTCTGAGCCCAAGGCCCAGTTTCAGGCCTTCCATAAGGGGCTCCCTTATTTCTCCTCTTTAGGGCCCTGCTGTTTTAAAGCATGTTTTTTCAATTTTTCCCACTTAACTATTCCTATCCATTCAGAATGATCAGAAACTTCTCTGCCCCCTAGAGCCTGAGGGCAGGGCCTAAGATAATCCAAGGTTCAGTATTTCTCCTAAGTCTAAATGTTCTATCTTAAAATTCATCATGTTCATTTTTCTCTGGCTCAGGCAGGGGTCTTGGGAACTGTATCTGGGGTTGGGGAGCACAACCCTCCTGTGCAAGTAAAAAAGTGAAAGTCCTATCCCTAGACAGGTCAGGATTCTTAGAAACAGATCTTTTCTTTAAAACATTTTTTTCTATATTCTCTTAAGTCTAAGATTTCCTTAGGCTCTGGCTTTTAATTCAGTTCTTGGAAGAGAAATCCTTTCAAGTTGGAAAGAGTAATCTTAGAGATAAGAAATGAATCCAGGGGAGCTTGACAGATTCTCTGAGTTGGAGAGATACAGCTGAAAGGCCAAGAAGACCAAGTGCAAATTCAAACCACATTCAGATAACATTTTATACCCGTGAAAGTTGTTAGAATCAAAGTGGAGTTACTTGTGTCAAAACCCTGAACCAATCAATGTTTTACTATTTACCATCATAAAAGATTGCAAAAACCACATGTCACAGGAAACTACTTCTGTGAGGACATTTGTTCAGCCACTGCCTGTTCAACCCTGCCTGATTATCACTGTTGTGTTATTGATCCTGGTATGTTGATCCTTGTGTATTGATTCTTAATTGTCTTGAAACAACTTATGCAATCTTCCTCAGTTTTCCTCTAAAAATCCTGGCATTTCTTTACCTTCCTGGATATGCCCACACATGTATGTGGTATTCTCATTGCAATGCCAATTCCTTAATAAATATTTTCTCCCTTCCTGTCCTTCAGGTTTAACACCCCTATTACATGGTTTAAGTTAAAAAGTATGAAAGAACTGGGTTTCTTATACACTGATAGTGGGTATATAAAATGGAACAAGTACTTTAGAAAACAGTATGAAAGTTTCACAAAATATTTAACACTTCTACCATTTGATCTAGCTTTTCTACCTCTAGATATTCAGCCAAGAGAAATGAAAGCATACATCCACCCAAAGACCTGCACACGGGTGTTCATGGAAGCTTTATTTGTAGTAGCCAAAAACTAGCAACAACCTTAATGTTTACCAACTGGTGAATGAATAAACCAGCTGTGGTATGTAGCCACACAACAGAATATGACTATTGCAAAAAAGCAAATTAGCTATTGATACGCAGTTGCTATATCTCAAAAATATAATGCTTACTGAAAGAAGCTAGACAAAAACATATACAAACTGTATTATTCGATTACATAAAATTCTTGGAAGTGCAGATAGTAGTAACAAAGCTGAAGAGTGGTTGACTGGGGCTTGAGGAAGTATGGGGGAAGAAATTACAAAAGGGCAGTAGGAAACTTACAGGATGAAGATATGTTCATTATCTTGATTTTAGTGGTAGTTTCAGGACATGTACATATAAGTCAAAATATAGCAAGTTGTACACTTTAAGATGTGTGGTTCACTGCATGTCAATTACACCCCAATGAAGCTGTGGAAACTTAACAATGGAAAAAGTATGCAAAGGGATAAAGAGGAACCAGCAAAGCAAAATAGAGACTAATCGTATATAAGTTGGCAGAAGGAAAGTATTAACAAGTGCCATTATATAAACAAACTTAATTAACTCGTGAAAAGTAGAGACTGTCAGGTTGGCTTCAAAACAAATCTAGCTATGTACTATAGATACAAAAAAATAGATGGAAGACAAAGTGATAATGAAAAGTTGAAGATAAAAAAGTGGGCAAGGGACATTAGCCACACTCAAATACAGAGAAAGCACAAGCAACATGTTAATTACAGCAAAAAAGACACAGTCCACTAAGAGAAATCTTCCATGGCTCAGAAAAATTTCAATTTGAGTAAGTTAATCATATCTGTCTTCAAAAGATGAGAGCTGAAATTTGAGATATTTACTAACGTGATTTTACATAAATGATGACCTCAAAGAGGGGCCGCTATTGATTTTTAAATTATCAATCAGCCTTAATTAACCATTTTTTCACCAGTGTATTGTCATACTTGGAAGTTCTTCAAATAACACTTCTTGCTTTGAGGGTATAGTTAAATGATACATTGTGCTGGCTTTAATCTTTTATTCCCAAGGCTAGTGAGTTGTTTCTAAGTAATTATGTGTATTGAGAGCTTTTGGGGGGCAGATGAAGACTTGTATTTAGTCCATCAGTGATAGCAGCATATTGTAGTTTGGAAAAAGACCTAAGAGTAGTAAGTAGTTGAATGGCATATTTTGCTGATCATTGGCGGCAGTGGTGACAAGTCTTGGATAAGAGACATCCCCTGACTCATGTTGCTTGTAGAGGTAGGATTTAGGGCCAATGCAGTGATTGGCTCAGTGCACTTTGCTGCTCTTCAATGCTTTCATGCTTGGTCCAGAGTTTCCGAAGAGGGGAGCTAAAGGTTGTACATGGATCCTCTATAAAGGATCTGAACCCAGGAAATGCTCTTGGAAGTCTTTAATCCTTCCTGCCAATGTGGTGGTCTAGGACAGTGGTTCTCAAACTCTAGCTTGGATCGGAATTTCGAGGAGACGCCCCAGGGTCGCATACTCAGTAGGTCTGGGATGGGGCTGAGAACGTCCATTTCTAACCAGCTCCCAGGAGATGCTGCTGGTGGCGGTGATTTGGGACCACACTCTGAGGACCATTCCTTGTTTCACTCGTGGTTGCTTCTCACACACAGCTCCACCTTTAGCGTTTCTCCTGCCACCTTCCTGGTATTGCATCCGGGCTGCGGTGGTGACTCCCGGGAGCTTCCTTGAAACTTTCATTCCCCAGTGTGGCAAGCGCGGCTAGCTGATGGCTCCCAAATCCTCCTTCCGGGTAATTATCTCGCCCCGGGGAGCTGCTTGCCAAAGTTCAAGTCCCCATCCCTGGGGCAGCCGCTCAGTACCCTGACTGGTCGTTATAAGGACCCAGCCCACCGCTTCAGTTCAGGGCCATTCTGCAGAGTCCTGCTTTTCCACTCACAGGTGCTTTCCCAGCGACAAACTTTCTGCAGGAAATCTCCCTGCCGCGAGTTTGCAGGGAGCCCAGCCCACGGCGCGCCTCCTCTGAACTCTGAGGCCCCAGCCCTCCACAGCTTCATCCCCCCGCACTAGTTCCCTCCGGCTGCCCAGAGGCCCTGGCGTGGGCCTGAGCCCGCAGAGCACAGGGCGGAGGGCTGGGGCCGCCGCTGCCCTCCTGGCCTCTGGCTGGGCGAGGCTGCCGCCACAGCCACAGGAGTCAGCTGGATGGCCGCGTGCTGTCGGTGGACAGTCGCCAAAAGAATCAGTGCAGGCGTTTGCTCTGCACAACCACAGAGGCCAGGTGGGGAACCAAGCGCTGGGGAGGGACAGCGGGAGGAGCCAGGAGGGCCACCCAGGGAGGTGCTGCCCGGGTTCTGCTGCAGGCCAGAATGCCTCTCCTGCAGTTAAGCAACACTGATTTAACCGAGCTTTTCTTTTTTTTCCGTTCATAGAGTCATTGAATGTTTGCTTCAGCTTCTTTTGTGTTGAGGTCTGGGATAAACTGGGATCCAAGAGGGACTAAAACACAGGGCTTTCAATAGATCATTCACAGACAATCTGCTTTAATCAGATGGTCTGGTGCCAGAGACAGACAAGAACCCAGGCAATCCCAGCCAAGCACGGTGACAGGCACTACACACAGTGGCTCTGAGGCTGGGCTTTGGAGCCAGAACTCCCAGCTCCAGATCCTGCATGACCCTGGGCAAATCACTTACCTCTCTGGGTCTCAGTGTCTTCATCTGTAAAATGGGCATGATAGCAATGCTATTTCGTACAAGGTTGGTGTAAGGTATAAATGGATTCATGGATGAGAAGGACTTAGAATAGTGCCTGGTACAGAGTCCTGACTATTAGCTATTGTCAGTAGTAGTGTGCTGAGGACATATAAGAGGAGGTCAGGGATCCACATATAAAGCTAACAACCTCTGGGGACTGCAGCTTGCCTGTCTATAACCTGGGCAAACAGAGGGTGCCACAGCCCTTCTAGTGCTGGAGCTATGGGCTGGAGGTGCCATCCACCAGACACCTACTAAGCACCCAGAGTGCTAGACCCTAAGCACAGGAAAGTAAGAGGGAACTTCTAGCTTGGACATGTAGGTTTTAGGAAGAGAGAGAGAACCCTGCTTCACTTGACCTCTCAGGATATTTGATGACATTTGACAGCCTGTTGCCCCGGGCATCAGCTGAGAATAGTCAGGGTGTTTCCGTGCCCTGGCAGTGCTGTCCTCTACCCCACGGCCCCAGGATCTGCACCCTCCCTCTGTGGGCTTCTCCTCTCCTCCCCACCCCCAGCATTCTCCCCCACTCTGGGCCCATTTTGCTCTTCTCTTGGTAAATGCCACTGCAAGCCTGCGGTTTTGCACAGACATCTGCTCCCTTGGCCAGAAGGCCTATCAACTCCACAGCATATGCCAGTGGGGAACTTTCAGAGGCTGTGGGCGAAGGCTTTGGGGAGCACAGTCCTGTCCATAAATGTTCAGGTCAGGAAAGGACACGGAATGACCCATGAAGAACACTGAAGCTTGCAGCAAGAGTGGCAGTTCCCAGGACAGTGATGCAGGGGCCAGCTGGCAGCCCATCTCTGTGCAAGGCAGACTGCACCCTACTCACAGACATCAACCAGAAGGTGGGGAGCAGGGAGACCGGCTAAATGTAGAGAAGAGAGGAATGATGGAGTAAATTTCAAGGGATGCAGGGTCTATCTTGTGTTGTCTTACTTTCTGCCAGTTCTTGCCTACTCCCTTCTTCCCATCTCCAATTTTAAAAAGGACGGGTGGGGGGGGGGGGGAAAGACCTTGGAACAACCTAGTTACTAATTTCAGTCCAAAACAGTGGATGTGAGCTCTGGCCAGCAGCGCTCAGCAACTTCCCGCTTGGCCACCCTGGGCTCCTAGGGCTGAAAATACCCGAGCATCTGATGAAGCAGCTGCATGCTAAATTTAGGTCTGGCAAACCTGGGACTGTTTTGGGTGCTAAAAGCAGCAGAGCAGACCAAGGGATGCACCCATCTCAGGTGAGAGAGCCTCTGGCTACTGCAATCAGGATGATGTCAATATGACACCTGGGAGGGAAATAGAGGGAAGGAATGCAGATGGAGTAGCACCCCAAAACTGTTCTCATCTTGCAGGAGCATTGACAGGCCTATCACCTAGGGCTGCTCTCAGTGTGTCCCAGGCAGGTGGCACCAATGAGTGAAGCACAAAGATGTCCAGACAAGGGAATGGTGGGATTGTGATAAAATGCAGTTCAAATGACCCAATTACAACCAGTGGGGTGTAGCTTTTACGTAACTTCATGTTAGCCTAACAAAACCTAAAAATGCAAATGTTTTGCATTTGATCTGCAAAACATATGCAGTGTGACACCCAGGCTGAGTGGTGTGGAGTAGGCAACTCCCTGGCCACTGTTTCACCAGGAGCCATCCATTCTTTTCTTCCAAGTTTCTTGCTAAAATGCAAACAGACATGCTTTTAAGCTTTTTTAGCTATCTCAATTATTCTTACTGATCGCTTTTAAAAAGAAAGGAAGGAAGGAGAAATAATGAGCATATATAAATAAATTAACTAATAAATTAGCATTTGTTAATATGTTCAGAATCAACTAAATGTTACCTGGATAAATTGTTGAATGCAGAGAACACTTAGCTTGGAGTCAGGCAAGCTTGGGTGTACATTCTGGCTCTGCCACCACTGGGAAATTAATTAACTTCCCTAAGCTGCAGGTTCGTCTGTAGAGGGGAAATACTATGCCTGCCTTGCTATAAAGAGTAAATGAAATAACCTAGGACAGTGTTTGACATGAGATCATCCATGCTCAATAAATGTCAGGTAAAATTTAATCACCTGAGACCTAAGGGGACAGGGACTAAGAGTGGGAGGAGAGAAAAACGAGAGACCTTTCACTAGCTCACAGCTTTCTTGGAGCCTGGAACGTGGACCCTAGCCTGGGTTGGGCTTCATGTAGACACAAAGGGCTTCTGAGCCATGTGGGGCCACACTGCCCCCCTGTGCCCATTTGCAGCACTGCAGCTGCCTTTGAGCTGCCATTTGAAATGAATTATCAGGCCTGACCATACACGTCACCATTGTTTTTACTGTTGGAACCCTCATGCTGCCTTGTGCTGAGCTAGGTGAGGCAATTATCTGAGGTTGTAATTAGCTGGTTTGTGTAATCACCTAAGCCAGCTACCCCCACCAGTGAGCACGTGTTCAATTTTCCTGACCCAGCACTAACTCACAGATGGCTGGCCCTGATATGTATACTGGAATCACCTGGAGGGATTTTAAATAAATTTTCATATACACCCCAATCCAAACCTATAGAATCAAAATCTCTGAGGATTGGTCTGGAGAATCTATATCAAAAGAGAAAACTCGAGGGCTCTCAAATTCAGCCAAAGTTGAAAGCACGCTGCTTTAACTGCTTATGGGGCTGACCTCATCACATCTGGGGTCTGCTTTGGCTTTGTAAGTGCACAGGTAGAACAAAGCAGTGCTTCCTTCACTGGGAGGCAGTATTCCCAGCAGCTGGAGATGTGAGGAGGTAAGGAACAGGTGGAGGGAACAGAGCAACAGACAGAAAAAGGAAACCTCGAGGAAGACAGGAAGAGAGAGAAAGGCACACACACTTATGTGCACACACAGAAAGATGGTGAGGAAAAGAGAAGTGAGGAAAGGAGGGAGAGAGGGGGAAAGAGAGCGAGAGAGATTAGAAAGAGATATGACACATCCTTATGCTAAGGACAACCTTCTTGTATGGCAAGAGATACCCTAAGCCAAATCAATGGACAAATAGGAGATTGATTTAAAAAACTGTTCAATGCAAGCAATTTGCAAAAAAAGGTCTTAGGATATTGACAAGGATACAAACAACACAATAGAGAAATGAGCAAAGACATGAAGAAAAGGTCCCAAGGACCAGCAAGTGAAAAGGTGCTCAAGTTCACAAGTAGTTTAGGGAATGCAAATCGTGACTTTATACACGTACCTATTAGGCTGGCAAAAAGCAGAAAGCCACTTACTTATTTCTGGGTGGAATTTAGGAGAAAAGATTTCTTTAAATCTTAGTGGTTAAAAAAATGTAAATTGTCACTGAACTTTGAAAAGCTTTCTGAAACCATCTAACAAAGCTTACCACTCGTCGCTCAATCCACCTGTTCCATCTCTGGGACTTGATGCCCTTAAGATAAAATCACCAGTACGTGTTGATGCATGTACAGGAATGTTAACTAAAGCATTGTCAAGTAGTACAAACAATGGTACAAAGGGAAAGGCTGAATAAGGTACTGCTGAATAAATATTGATACATCTGGCCCATTCTATGTACAATTAAGAAGAGTGCATAAGAGCCGTACTGCAATTGAAATTTAAGGGATGAGATATCATTGTGTGAAAAATAAGAAGAAGAATGGGATAAAAATATAATATTGTTCCATTCTGGTAAAACAATGGCAGAAACTCATATTGTGCATGTGTGTGCGGGGTTGATATTCAGCCAGTACACACTGATAAAACCATAGTGGATGTTTCGGGTGGTGTTCATTCTGGTTGTTTGGTACTGTGCCACACTGCTGTGGATTTTGATAGTAGTATCACTGAGTTCATCAGTGGGATAGAAAAATATACTTTTCCTAGGAAGACATAGCAGGTGGCAGGTGAAGGGAGAGTGAATACTTGCTAAATAAAACAATCTCCCCCAGAGTTCTGTGGAGAGCTAGGCACGAGAGGGTGATCTCACCATGGAGAGCTCTCATGAAAAATGAGAGAGAGAGAAGTGATGATGATGCCATGGGCGTGTGGCACAATTGGCCTTTGTCAGTTGAAGAGCACAAATAGCTCTCTCCTAACACATAATTACAACAGATCAAATACTTACTGGGGCAAGAGCATACATTAGTGCAAAATTTTTGGAAGGCTATTTAGCAATATAAAACGCACCTATTTTTGATCTATAATTTCTCTTCTAGATTAGAATCTGTCTGTGAATATACAAGCCAAATAATATAACTTAATGTTAAGAAGAGGAAATAAAAACTGGAAAAACCCTGAATGTCAGAAGATGGTTAAATAATTCATGTTATATCCATAAAACAGACCTTTCTGCAACTGTTTAAAAGATTCAAGCACTCTGCATATGCCCTTAGAAAGAAATATCTTCAAGATATATTTCTAAATTTTTTTAAATCAAAGTTCAGAAAAATGAGCAAAGAGTACAAACAGGTAAGTCATAGAAAGGACAACCCAAAATGGCAAGAAATATGAAAACATGCTCTACCTCAATAGTCATTAGGAATTTATCATTATAATAATAAGGTAACATTCCCCCCTCAGAAAATAAACAGAATCCCTTCTGATGATATTATTCGTTGGCAAAAATGTGGACGAGCCAGAACTCTATTGATAGTATCATTCCCACGTAATAATAGGGCTTGCCTCTTGGGAATTCTCCCCAGCCAAAAGATTGCTGATGAGATGGAAGGAATGAGACCTTTAATTTTCTCTCTTGATAGTTATAATAACGTAGATCAGATATGGGCTATGAATTTTAACAAAGCATTTGAGAAAGACTTTCATCGCATCCAGGTGGGGGATACGAACCTATGAGGGCTGAAGATTAGGAAAACAATCAGGAGCACCCATAACTGGCTAAATAAACAGAGTACAGGTTGGTCAGTCAGCCAAAGCCAGTCAAGGGGGGTCTGCACTGGAGCGCCACAGGTCTCTAGACTCTACGCTCTTGCAATATCCTGAGTGACAAGATAGATGGCCTGCTCATCAAATGGGCAATGTCTTCATCCAACATAGCACACATCCAACTGATTTGTTGGGAAAAGGAAAAACTCATAAAGACTGGTAAGACTAAATGTGTCCACAAACAACAAAACAGAAAGTCATAGGCATCACTGTCAAGCCAAGTATTTGGGTACAAATATTGAATAGGATAAATGCAGAACAAGAGAGAGAGGATTTGTCAACAGTTCACATAAAAAAGAACTGGGAAGATTCTTTCCTCATGAAAATATCATGTTAAGTCAACAGTATAATGTGGCTGCCAAGGAAAAAGAAATTGTATTTCTCTTCTTAATATAGCGTCTTTCTAAGCTATATTACTAAAAGAGTTCAGAAATGAGTGAAATAATTAATAATTAATTATCTGAAGTGCCATGTTCAGATTTGGTTTTTACATTTAAAGAGGAACATTGAAACATTATTTCTATTGACAATTCATGAAAAAGTTACTATGCTCCAGGAATAAACAAATAAATAAAACAATATTATAAACCTGTGCCATTTAATGGTTCTGACAGGTAGGCACTAAAAATCCCCATTTTACATAATAAGAGACTAAGGCTCAGACAGACCAAGGCCGCACAGTTTGCAAACGGCCAATCTAGGATTCAAACCCAGGTCCCTAAATCTGAAGCCCTAACCTTTGCCTATGATATTCTCCCACTCCCAGCTAGAGGTGGGAAGGCCAAGGTCAGGAGTAATGTGAGGACAGCTGGGAATGGGACTCTGCAGCAGACACCTGAACACGTGGTATGTGGCTCACATGGTACAGTTTCAGGAGATGGACCCATCACTGGGCCATGGAGGCCTACAGAAACTCATCAAAGCTTGGTCATGAAGATAGAAAACAAAAATTGAAACTATGAACACTTTAGTAGTCATATAATGACAATTAACAGATAATCTCTCAAAAGCACCTCCCACTGCCTCACCTAAGACATCTGCACTCTCTGTCCCAACACCTGGACTTTAGTTGAGCTTCATCGATAGTGAAACACAAGCTGATGGAACTTCCAGGTCATTTTTGGCCTAAGCTAGAACACAGAGAAGTTCAAAGTGGGGAGGCTATGTAGACTGGCCTGCAACTCTCTAGTTAATAATTGCTCACATGTTTCCAAATCACCAAAGGAACAGCACAAAGAAAAATTAATGCTGAATGCTCCAACTGGAAGTAATCCATGTCAGTGTCATGAGACTCCACCCCATGAATTTTTCTTTGTCTAGTGTAAAAGAGAAAGTCACTGCTTCTTTGAGGGAGCTAGGCCTTGAGTCTGGAGTTCCCAGCCACAATTCTGCCACCCCTAGCAGCTAACAGAGGCCACACAGAGGAAAACCCAGTGGGAGCACCCACCTGTTCCCATTACCCAGTGCCACCTAATGAATTGCCCCCAAATGGAACTGCTTAATGCAACACGCGTTTCCTGTCTAACCTGTGCTGTGGGTCAGAAATGCACTGAGACTCCCATCAAGATAATGACCCAGGCTGGGTGCGGTGGCTCACGCCTGTAATCCTAACATTCTAGGAGGCCAAGGCAGAAGGATCACCTGGGCTCAGGAATTCAAGACCAGCTTCAGCAAGAGTGATACTCTGTCTCTACAAAATAAATAGAAAAATTAGCTAGGTGTGGTTGCTTGGGCCAGGTACTCCAGAGGCTGAGGCAGAAGGATCCCTTGAACTGAAGAGTTTGAGATTACTGTGAGCTACAATGACACCATTGCACTCTAGCCAGGGCAACAGAACACAACTCTGTCTCTAAAACAAAAAAAGATGAAGAAGAAGAAGAAAAAGAAAAGGTATTGACCAGGACTCCAGTTCTCTCAAGGTTCTCCTAGGGGAAGAGCTGCCAGCAGGTGTCAGAGCACTTCTGAGTCACCCACAAGGTCATTGGTAGACCTGGGGGCCTTGCTGGCTGTGGGCCAGAGACATCAGTTTCCTGCCACCCAGGCCTCTCCATTGGGCTACTCCCTATACAGCAGCGCAATCCCTGAGGATGAGGGCTCTGTGAGACAGAGCACGTGATGGTAAGCAAGGCAGAAGCCACGGTCTTTTTGCAACTTAATCTCAGAAATAGTATCTCATCATTTTGGCTGTTCAGCTATCTGTTAAAAGCAAATTTCTAGGTCCAAACAAACTCAAGGGAAGGGAATTACAGATAATGTGACTATCAGGAGGGAAGAATCATTGAAAGCCATTTTAGAGAGTGCTTGACAATACCGTTTAAGCCTCTGGAGCCTTAAACATCTCCTGTTCTTTCCAGTTATGAGAGGTAACACCAGCTCTCTTTCTGAAACTGGTTCAAGTTGAGTTTCTGTCATGCCGTGTCATGTGTTCCCCAAAGTGCCCTTCACTAATGCATTAATGTGCACCCTGAAGGCAAACACCATCGTCTATAAAACCAGAGTGGGGAGGTGAGGGCGTGAGAGCAAGTTGTCCTGGAATGGATGCATAAACCCAGCAGAATTCTTTGCTGTCCTGTGTGATCCTTGATGATATTTTTGGACTTATTCTGCCTGGATATAAAAATCTAGCATTCTGAGATTCTTCTCATCTAATTTAGCATGCCTCTGTCAGTGTGAGAGCATGCCAAACTCAGAATTTTACTGCCAAAAATGACAGTGAATAGAATTAGACCATCAGGAGTGCAATTAGCTTAGACATGCTATTAACACCCCAACCAGTAACACATAAGGAAAAGCTGGAAAAAATGGAAAGTTAAAAGAAAAATAAGTTAGCTTTGTTAATGGCAAACAATAAGATAAATATCTACCCAAATTTGATCTTGGTTTTTTCTTGTTTTCAATGTCAATTGCATGAAAATAATATCTATATACAAATGATGTAAAATTTTGACTATCACTTACATAATTTTAGCAAAAAGACAACCTATCATGTGCCTCTAGATAATAAACTATATGGTAGAAAATATTGGATTTAAGAATTTTCCCTTCTGCATCTTTACAATGTATTCTCTGTAGCATGCAATAATGGTTGATAGTATCACTTAATTCCCAGACAATCAGAGGGAAAAAATCCAGATTAGTTGGTTTGCTTTATAAAATTATCATCTGTGTATTTATTGCCTATGAGTGTGTATACATACATATATATACATATGTGTACATATATATATGAAATTTTGCTGGGTTGCCCAAGATAGACAGCATAGCCATGGCTATTCACAGCTGTGATCATCTCAATCCTTCTGCCTCAGCCTCCTGAGTAGCTGGGGCTACAGATTCAAGGCACCATGCCAGGTTTATAAGAGAAATTATTTTAAAATAAAATGTTCAATAATTATGTTTTTAATAAAAGGTGCTCCATACACAATGGTATTCCACTTTCCTCTAAATCAGGGGTTGTCAAGTCAGGTGTGCTTCAAATCATTGGGGTGGAAGTGGAAACACAGAGACCTAGGCCCCACCCCCAAGTCTATGATTCAGTTGTTCTGGGATGAGGGCCTGGAATCTGCATTTCTTGCCAGTTCTGAGGTGAGACTGCTACTGGTTGGGGAACATACCCTAAGAAGCAGTATTCCAAGAGTCTAAAGGAGCTTGAGACCAGCCTGAGCAAGAGCAAGACCCCATCTCTACCAAAAATAGAAAAACTAGCTAGGCGTGGTGGCAGGCATCTGTAGTCCCAGCTACTCAGGAGGCTGAGGCAGGAGGATCGCTTGAGCCCAAGAGTTTGAGGTTGCTATGAGCTATGTTGATGCCATAGCACTCTACCCAGGGTGACAGAGTAAGACTGTCTCAAGAAAAAAAAAAGAATCCAAAGGTACTGGCTCCACCCTCAGGCCCTGGCTCGTTCCTGTGGCCTGTAGAATGCTTACCTTTCCCCAGCATTATTGGTTCTCTACCCAACACTCTTCTCTTTCAATTCTGACGTTTCTCCTGGCCTCCAAGAAGGGTGCCCCACGTGTCTACCAAGTTCCTCTGAGGACTTCATATTTCCCCGACCCTGTTGGAAGAATCTCTACAGTCTCACTTTAAAATTGAGGTTATAGGTACCACCTGACCTCCTGCTTAAGGCAAAGCCCAGTAGGAACTAGAAGACTTAGCTTAAAATATTGGCTATAGAGTAGAATTTTAGTTAATTTACTGTTTAGCCTAAGAACATTTTATTGCCTAACTGATGTTGCATTCATTGAGTTAGGTTCCCATTTTTTTTATTGCAATAAACAATTATTTGGGAAAAGAAAAGTGAAAAACTTCAAACAAACTGGATAGTAGTGTCATTCAGGGATAGTAATTTCTTAAAGTAAATCTTTTTCATCTGTCTATGATACACAAAATAATTTGTATTTAGACAGAGCCTAAACATAAAATCAGACTTCAAGGGGAAACCATATTCAAAACAATGAAATATTTTTTTTTATTACTTGCACAACAAAGAAACAGGATCCAATATTTTATATGTCAGTCTAAGAAAATTTGAAGTTGTCATCAACTCTGAGTTAATAGAAAAAAATATTTAAAGGAATTCTATATTTTGTTGCCTTTATTCAATAAACCACTAAAGCAAATTTTCCAGATTGGAAGACTGTAGAAAATGTTTAAATAGCTTTCTAATTAAAATGTGGCGATATTTACTCTGACCCGCATTTGAAATGGCATTGATTCGTTGGGTTTTTGTTTGATTTTGCATTGTTTCTTTCTCCTCCTGATTTAAGATTTCCCTTCTGTGATGAATAGTTAAATGGGCTGCCTAAAAATCACTCTGGCAGAACTGCTGTATTTTCCATTCTGTTTGTGATACTTAAAAACTGTCGATCATTGCAATTTATGATATGTAATCTGAGTCTCACTAGCAAAGTACTTATTAATTCATTCATTCAGCACCTGGTAGGTACTGGAAACACAAACTGGAATAATAAATAGTCCCAGGCTCAAGGTGTCTATCATCTAGTGAAAGGGACAGCACGAATGGATGACTACAAGGACAGAGGCTGAGGACCTAGGCTTGGAGCCAGAGCGCTTGGGTGTTAGCTGGCACCATGGGAGCACACGCCAGCACCAGGCTGCATGTGGAGTGGGACGTGGGGAAAGGATGGAGGCTGGAAGGCCGACATCTAGAAGCAGGCTAAGGAGAAGTATGAGGGAGACAGGACTACAGAGGGGCATGGTGAGGCATAGGGGCAATGTTATGAAGCCAAAGGAACCATTTCCAGGAGGGGAAAATGCTCGACAGTGTAAACCACCATGGGAGGCTCTGTGAAACACGGCCTGGAAAGAGGTGCTGGGATTTACTGACAGCCTTAGCAGAGGGAGTGTCAGTACAGAGATGCAGGGAGGAATCTCAATGCTGGAATTGATGAGCAAAAGAAAGATGATTTAGTGGAGATGAGAAGGGAGGAATTCTTCCTGTACTAAGGAGGTGATGATTTAAAAACCTTTTGATGCTTAAGAAAGTTTTCCCCATCATAATAGGGAAGGGCAGAGAGGCATTTACTACCATTTAAATGCGACTTAATCTTCAGGCCCTGCGCCTGCCTGGACCTCTCCCAGCCCCTGTGCATACATGTGCACACATGGTCATGTGTTTGTATACAATTTGCAAAAATAAGGTGCATGTATTTGAGCTGCAATCAGTTAAGACCGCTGTCTTTCCATTATGACTTCTCTTCCTATCAGTTATGTTGGAACAGCCACAGGCTTTCAGGGGATTCAGCTAAAGAGAAGTTGAGGATATATTTGGCTTGAGTTTAGTGGGATACAATTATGTGGTTTGTGGTTACTTCCACTCAGAGTTAAGGTATGGTTAGCTGTCCCAACATAAGGATGGCTTCCAAGAGTTTTGCTACCACCCACTGTGAGTACTTACCCAGGGTTCCAAGTTGGGGGCCCAGTCAGAGGGTTTTTACTAACTGGACATGCCTTATGTCATCCAGCTCTCAGAGTATGTGGGGAGTAAAGGAGAAATTAAGTTTGAAATGTACAGAACCAGGCTGGGCTTGGTGGCTGACATCTGTAATCCTTGCTCTCTGGGAGGCCAAGGCGGGTGGATTGCCTGAGCTCAGGAGTTCAAGACCAGCCTGAAGAAGAGAGAGACACCCCAGCTCCACTAAAAATAGAAAATCTAGCCGGGCATGGTGGTGAGTGCCTGTAGTCCCAGCTACTCCAAAGGTGGAGGTAAGAGGATCACTTGAATGTAGAAGTCTGAGGTTGCTGTGAGCTAAAATGATGCCACAGCCCTCTAGCCTGGGAAAACAGAGTGAGACTGTCTCAAAAAAAAAAAAAGGAATGAAAGAAATGTACAGAACAGAAGCTAGAGGAAGGGAAGCTCTTCCAAGTTTCATAACACATAGTTTAGGAAATTTGGTAGAGGATTTCCCAAATTTTACAATTCTAAACCTCTAAATAATTCTACCAATAGTTAATTATGAAACTGAAAGTAGCTTTCTGAAACTCTGAAAAGTAAAAAAGGGATCTTAATCAAACCATGCTAAAAGGAAAAGAAAAATGTATTTATCCATCGTTCTATCATCTCTCAGAAAATGATATTACAAAATCTTTTACATGTGGCGAGGTGGTCAAAGAATATGCAACCACAAATATATTTCAAAAAAAGTATTGTGGAGTTATGTTGGGCAATCAGTAAATGTATTATGTTACTTGGCTAATTTTTTTAAACATTTCTCACATTCAATTGCTTATACAATTTAATTTATGATACCTTTCTCATTCTAAATAAATATTTGCTTTTGTATCTAACTTTCATTCCCAAGTTTGTGTTCTTTGCCATAAAGAGCACTCACACACATACCATTACACAACCTTCAGACCTCACAACACCTGGATCTGCTTCATGGTGTCCCTCCATGCGACAACCCCTGGGGGAGTTTATCTATCCAAGGTAGAAGTCCTGCAACTTTTGGGACCAAAGCCCCCTCTTCCTCTCCCAGATGGACAGAGGGAAACTCACTGAAAGATTCTGAACTTCTCGAAGTGGCCTTGTGTTAAGCACTGGGACCTTCTTGGGGAGGTTGCATGCCTTCATGCATGGCAAAGGAAGTGGCCTTCTCACCATCACTGGTCAGGAGGACAATACCAATCCCTCAGGGCCCAGATCAGACAGGCAGGGTCACCCGGTGCAGTACTACAACAGGTGCTAAAATGAATAGTGTTTTGAATATTCTCCTTGGAAGCCCAGGGATCTAGGGGTGGAGGCAGAGAAGTGTGAGGTTGAACCCAGTCTGACTGACTTTCTCCCAGACTTTGCTGCCCTGAGCTTACATACTTACATGCTCATAGGCTCTCTCCCCTACAGGAAGGTAAGCTCCCTTAGGGCAGCAGATGTATAAAAACAGGAAATTAGAAACTTCAAAATTTTAATTCAGTCTTGATTAAGATTGCAGTTGAAACCAGAGATTACATGTTCCCAAAATGGCTGGTAGGCTCGGTGCCTGTGGCTCAACGGGCTAAGGCGCCAGCCATGTACACCTGAGCTGGTGGGTTCAAATCCAGCCCGGGCCCGCCAAACAACAATGACGGCTGTAACCAAAAAATGGTCGGGCATTGTGGGGGGCACCTGTAGTCCCACCTACTTGGGAGGCAGAGGCAAGAGACTCGCTTGAGCCCAGGAATTGGAGGTTGCTGTGAGCTGTGATGCCACAGCACTCTATCCAGGGTGATAGCTTGAGGCTCTGTCTCAAAAAAAAA
>CAUYON010080965.1:0-35799 GCA_963573935.1 Arctocebus calabarensis | reverse complement strand
GCCAACCAAAAATGATGGTTGCAACCAAAAAATGTCCGGCATTGTGGCGGGCGCCTGTAGTCCCAGCTACTTGAGAGGCAGAGGCAGGAGACTCACTTGAGCCCAGGAATTGGAGGTTGCTGTGAGCTGTGATGCCACAGCACTCTACCCAGGGTGACAGCTTGAGGCTCTGTCTCAAAAAAAAAAAAAAATCTGTTTTCAGGCTCTGCTCTCATAGCACAGTAGTTACAGCGCCAGCCACGTACACCGAAGTTGATGGGTTCTAATCTGGCCCAGGCCAGCTAACCAACAATGACAACTGCAACAAAAAATAGCTGGGTGTTGTGGCAGGCGCCTATAGTCCCAGCTATTTGGGAAGCTGAGGCAAGAGAATCATTTGAGCCCAAGAGTTTGAGGTTGCTGTGAGCTGTGATGCTACAGTACTCTGCTGAGGGTGACAAAGTGAAACTCTGTCTCAAAACAAACAAACAATAACAACAACAAAATACCTGTTTTCTCAACTTTGAAACCTGGCTATATTGCCACTTTCTAGAAGTAGAAGAAAATTGTTGGCTTGGTGCCTGGAAGCCAAGGAAGCAGCTAAGGCGCCAGCCACATACACCAGAACTGGCGGGTTTGAATCTAGCCTGGGCCTGCCAAACAATAGTGACAACTACAATGCAGAAAATAACCAGGCATTATGTCAGGCAGCTGTGGTCCCAGTTACTTGGGAGGCTGAGGGATGAGAATCACGTAAGCCCAGGAGTTGGAGGTTGCTGTGAGCTGTGATGCCACAGCACTCTACCCAGGGCAATAGCTTGAGGCTCTGTCTCAAAGAAAAAAAAGAAAGAACAAAAAATGTCTTAGAAATACTTTGAGAGTTAATCTTAGCTTTTTAGATTTTCCATTTTAAAAGTGATATTGAATGAATGAAGTACAACTACATGCAACAGTGTGGATGAATTTCACAATATAACATTGAGTGAAAGAAGGCAGACACAAAAGAGTGCATTGTATGATGCCGTTCATACAAAATTCAAAAACTAAAACCAGTTTGGAAGTCAGGGTAGTAGTTATCATTGGTGGGGTGGGGTGACTGAAAGGGGACACAGATAGGGATTCTGGTATGTGGATAATCTTCTGTTTCTTGATCTGGGTGCTGGTTACACAGATGTGTTGACTTTGTGAAAATTTTTCTAATAATAACACTTAGGATTTGTGTACTTTATTATATCTTGTGTTATACTTCAAAAAAAAAATCTTTAAAATGATATTGTCTTGATTTCAACCTTTGCTAAGACTAGTGAGTTTTATTTTTCTTCAAAGGTGCCAATGTGAATAGGGCTACAGCCAATAATGATCATACTGTGGTGTCACTGGCTTGTGCAGGAGGTCATCTGGCAGTCGTTGAGCTACTCTTGGCTCATGGGGCTGACCCTACTCACCGACTCAAGGTATTCTACTTAAAAATAAGTAAATAAATAATATGTATTATTATAAAAATATGTAAAAATAGACTAGGTACTTGTAATCTTAGCACTTTGGGAGGCAGGGCCAGGAGTTGGAGACCAGTCTGAGCAATATAACAAGATTCCCCATCTATACAGAAAAATTTAGGTGCCAGGTGTGATGGCACACATCTGTAGTCTCAACTACTTTGGAGCCTGAAGCAGGAGGATTACTTGAGCCCAGGAGTTTGAGGTTGCCATGCAGTATCACAATACCATTGTCCTCCAGCCTGGGCAACAGAGGGAGATCCTATCTCAAAAAATAAAATAAAATAAAATAAAATAAAGTAAAATAAAATATAAAAAAAGTAAATTATTGATGTCTGATACCTTAGTGCAGTGGTTCTCAACCTTCCTAGTGCCGTGTTGTGGTGACCCCCAACCATAAAATTATTTTTGTTGCTACAATAGCAAAGATTTTATTTTGTTCTTTAAATTCTTTAGTGTGAGATTGATTGTTTTTGAGTTGACTTCCTAAGTTCCACATGTACCAATGCATACACTTGCCATGCTACACAACATGAGGAACTGTATTAAAGGGTCGCAGCATGAGGAAGGTTGAGAACTACTGCCTTAGTGCTTAGTATTTATTACTATTGAAGTGAGTTTTGATCTTATGTGAGCTACTAAGAAACTAAATGTGTTTATCAATTAGATTAGAAGAAGAAATTTGCAAAGAATTAATTATGGTATCAATTCTTCCTCAGGATGGCTCAACAATGCTCATTGAAGCTGCAAAGGGTGGCCATACTAATGTTGTTTCTTATCTGTTGGATTATCCAAATAATGTTTTATCAGTTCCAGCCACAGATGTGTCTCACCTTACCCCACCTTCTCAAGATCAATCTCAGGTAAAATAAAATGGAGCTTATTTGTTAATATAAATATTCTTCAAAATGATTAGAAATTTTTGTTTAAAATCAGTTTTAAGCAAAATGGGTTTGTTTCTATTTTCTGTTACGTATTGAAACAAATTATGATTCTAAATTCTTTAAGATTTATTTTCTGTAGAGTTACATCAGAATTTTTTATTGTCTTATTTACTGAAAATAGTTCTTTTTAAAATCAAATACAGTAGAACCCTCAGTAAGTTGACTACATAAACATACAGAGATTGTTGGCTTAAGGAATTAAGCCTGCTGTACTGATTTGTACTTATGGTGTGTATCTGGTCTGTAACAGCTTAAGGAGATCAACTTAAGGATGTGGTCAATATAGGGAGGTGGTTAACTATGGAGGTTCTACTGTATAATCATAAATATTCCAGGTTGCTAGAACTAGATCTTTTGGGGGGTTTGTTTTTTGTGGAATACATTGAACATAATCTTGAAAAAATAGAAAGTTTTTTCTTAATACCACCCAAGGCAGTGTTTTTTTCCCTTTTTTTTTAAATTTTAGATTAATAGAAGGGTACAATTAGGTTATAATGTCTGTATTGTTAGGTAAAGTCTCTGTTAATCATTGTGTCCCACATACAGGAAGTGTACCATATACTCTTGCATTGTGCCCATTAGGTGAGAGCACACTAATCCGTCCCTTTTCCTCCCACCCCCAACTTGAATTGAGTTTTTCTCTTGTGTGGGCATGTATTAGTTATGTAGAATTTAAACAGGAGTAAATTGGCCAGTAAATAGTGAATATATGGCTTGTATTCCTAGCTGTAATTGGAACCAGCAAGGCTTTATCTTCAGCAAAAGAATAATATTAATTCTGTTTAGCTTAAATTATTGACTTCTTTTAGGTTGCCTGACTTTACGATCTCTGTTCTCAGAAATTAATCTTTCGGTGAAGGCTTTTTTTTCCTTTAAGCTTTAAGAGTTAAAGTGAACATAGTAGTATTTGAAGGAAACCTAAAACAAGTTTAAGATTTCACTTATAGCCTTTATTTTTATTTTATTCTTTAAATAAAATAAAGATTTTATTTTATTCTTTAAATTCTTTGGTGTGAGATTAATTGTTTTTGAGTTGACTTTCTAGGTTCCACGTGTACCAATGCATACACTTGCCATGGTTGTACCTCCCCAGGAACCTGACAGAACTTCACAGGAGCACTCTCCTGCCCCTTTAGGAGTACAAAAAGGTTAGTTATTGAGTTATTTTTCTTAAAATGGGTATTTTTCACCTAATTAGTAAATCACAAAAATGTACATGGTTAACTATGTACCTATTGTTAATTGAGATAAATAAAGAAGACATAAGTGTTAGAAAAATGACTTCTTGCTTTCCTATTAACAGTGCTAGATGTAGCTTTCATGTGGCACAGATGAAAATACTTAAGAAATTAAACCAAATTCTTGATTATGTTAAAGTAGTGAAAATTTATCAACCATTCAATTTTGCATTTGACAACTCTAGCTAAACAATAGGGTAATATGAAGCATGTTTGATATTTAGTCTTTGTATTGTTGATTCAGTTAACGAGAAGTTTAAGAATTACTGTTTCATTTATGTACTGCTAAATATAGTGGGTTATTATCTATCAATATGTGAACCTGGACAAATAACTATCAAAATATATATATAAAAATAATATCCAAGTGACTATTAAAAAGAAGTATATACTATGTAAAGGACTGAAGTTTGTGAGTTCAAATAGTTTCTACTCTTTTCATTTGTAAATGTGAATTATGTATGCATTATCTTCATGTATATATAGATTTACTTTCAGTTGATAATCATGTACTAGTTTTAATATCTGAGTTCTCTGAAATAAGAAAATAGATAAAATGTAGAATTTTCAAAACTACATAAAAATGACTGGATGTGGTGGTTCACACCTGTAACCTCAGTGCTTAGGCAGGCTGAGGCAGGAGGGCTGTTTAAAGCCAGGAGTTCAAGCCCAGCCTGAACAATATAGCCAGGTGCCATCTCTACAGAAAAATAAAAACAATTGAGCCTAGTGTAGTGGCATGTACCTGTAGTCCTAGCTACTATGGAGGCTGAGGTGGGAGGATCACTTGTGCCCAGGAGTTCAAGATTGTATTGAGCTATGATGGTACCATGGCACTTGAGCCTGGGTGGCAGAGTGCGACCCTGTCTCTAAAATAAATAAATAAATACATAAACAAATAAAACTACATCAAAAGAAATTTATATTTTAGTATGTGATAATCAAGTCCTAGATTATTGAATCACAGTAAGATGTTTAAGTGTATATTGGTTTCTTTAACACAAGGACTGCCATGCTAGAAAAATAATTTTTTTCCTCAGGGCCATGGTATTATGTACTAGGTCAAGATAGGTCAAGAGACATGGGTTATATATGCATCACGAGGCCCTGAGCTCAAAACTAGCGTAAGTTAAATGGAACTTACATGGTAGTTAATATTACTACTATGATTTAAGAAAAGTAATTAAGGTTGACTGTTATAGACACTTCTTTCAAATTATGCTAATTTAATGTAAAGTTTTGAGAGCATTCACTTAATTTCTAAACTATTAATTTTAGAGATGAAATATCTATAGTCTTTCTCTCTTAGGCTAATTTTAGCAGTTTTCATTTGATACCTATCTATTCAAAATTTTCTTATTTTTAATTGCCAACCATGGTGGCTCATGCCTATAATCCTAGCACTCCGAGAGGCTGAAGTAGGTGGATTGCTTGAGCTCAGGAGTTTGAGACCAACCAGAGCAAAAGTGAGACCTCATCTCTATTAAAAATAGAAAAACTAGCTAGGCATTGTGGTGGGTGCCTTGGGAGGCTGAGGCAAGGGGCTGGCTTGAGCCGGAGGGTTTGAGGTTGCTGTGAGCCAATATGCTATGACACTGTACCCAGAGTGACAGAGCAAGACTCTGTCTCCAAAAAAGTATTTTTTTTTCTTGTTTTTTAATCTTATCACTTTAAAAACAAAACTGAACATGTACTTGTTAAGGACTCTGAGAATCGTAACCAGTTGGCAGCTTTTATTATTATTATTTTGTTTTTGTTTTTGTTTAAGACAGAGTCTCAACTTTGTCACCATCAGTAGAGTGCATGGCATCATAGCTCAAACTCTCAAATGATTCTCTTCCCTCAGCTTCCCTGATAGCTGGGGACCACAGGTGCCTGCCACAACGCCCAGCTATTTTTAGAGATGGGGTCTCGCTCTTGATCAGGTTGGTCTGGAACTCCTGAGTTCAAGCTGTCCACCTGCCTGGACCTCCCAGAGGGCTAAGATTACAGGCATGAGCCACTGTGTCCAACTGGCAACCTTTAGTAAAATATTTAAAGCTAAATACCTCTACTTTTGTTGTTTTTTGGGTTTTGTTTGGCTAACCCCTATAGAGGATTGTAGTAAGTTTGGTTTGGGAAATTCAGTACTAAATAAGAATAATTTTTTAAATATATTAACACAGAGTCACAAAATAACCAAAAGTTAACTTGGACAGAATAGTATAGAGAGGAAATAAGCTTTTTAAATTTAGATTTAATATGTGTTTTTAAGGAATCTGAGTATCATAACCAGTTGGCAACCTATAGTTTTTTATATATATAACATATATATTTTATATTATATATAAATATAAATCTGAAATATTTGCATAGTAGATTAAGTTGATGCTCAAGTGTGAGCTGTCATAATTTTGCTTATTAAAATATACTGAGTATTTTCTTCATGTTGATGTTTTATTACTTACGAAATAGTATAAAAATGAACTAACTGTCTAAGGACACTTTAATTTTAATAAATTATTAGGGGAAGAGAAAATGAATGCTAGTATCTAAACACTTGAGCACTTGCTATTGCTGTCAACCAGTGGCATTGCCAGCCCAACATTTAATATAGGATCAATCTGTGATAATGCATTGTTTTAAGGTGTCAGTATAAACCATGTGCATTACAGAATATTATGTTACTTCTGAGTTAGGAAAAATCAATTGATATAAAAATGCATACTGAATTACTGGGATAAATAGAAAAATTATTACTTTTTCTCCTTAAAGCTGCTTTAGCTTCTCTTTCATGTCTCTAAAAAAATCTCACTTAAGCGAAGAAATTGCTTTATTTTTGTTTTCACTAAATCTGTATGTTATTTCTATGTAGTGCATATACTTAGGGATGCACATAGGGCACCTCAAACTCTTGGGCTTAAGCGATTCTCTTGCCCCACCCTCCCAAATAGCTGGGACTACAGGTAGCCTCCACAACACCCGGCTATTTTTTTTCTTTTTGTTATCGTTGTTGTTTAGCAGTCCCTGGCCGGTTTGAACCCACCAGCCCCAGTGCCTGGCATCCTAACCACTGAGCTATGGGTGCCTAATCATCTTTTCAACTTCTTATAATCTTTTATTCCTATATGTTTTGAATTAATATTTTTATTATTCATATCCCTATTGTTTTAAAATATATTCATGCCCTTAAATCTTATCCGGGTATTTGATGTATGTCCTACTTAGAATTTCTCCTCATTTATGCCCTATATGTACTATACTCTTTGTACAGCCTTATTCATGTTGATCCATCCTCTTGATTTAGGTAACTAATCTCACTTGTCTGTTGTTTGTTTTCAAGGATTTGAGATTCTAGGTGGCATCTAACACAGGCCTCAGAATCCTTCTGTGAACAAAAAACTAAGTGAACATGATATGCTTAGTGTTCTAGCATTATTTAACTTCATTGCCTGTAGTTATAAAAATTCACATGGGGGTCGGTGCCCTATGCACTGGGGCTGGTGGGTTCAAACACAGCCCGGGTCTGCTAAACAACAATGACAATAGTAGAAAAAGTGAGGCTAGAGGATCTCTTAAGCCCAAGAGTTGGAGGTGCTGTGAGTTATGATGCCACGGCACTCTACCCAGGGCAACAGCTTGAGACTCTCAAAAAAAAAAAAAAAAATTTTCAAATTGGAAAGGATGCATAAATAACTGAAACTCTGCTTTTCCAAAATCAGTTTGGTAAGTAAATTTGGTGATTGCAGCCACTTTCTGTATCTAACTTACTTGTTAAAACTGGTACTACAGAGGTTCTAAAAGAGAAGACTCATTACTCATTACATAATTTAGAAGTAATGTGCTGCAAAGCATTTAAAATGAGGTCAAGATAAACAGAACACATCTTTTGTGTTTACCTCAAGCCCTGTTGAGGGATAATTTCTTTTCTCTAATCTTCTGTGATGCTTTATTGGATTTTCCTTCTGGCTTTTGTCACTCCTGCTCTCTTTCCTCCTTTTTGGAGGTTAAATGTATTGAGTTATTAATTATACTCATTTTCTGGTGTTTTGTTATCATGGCTTCACTCCCATTTTATTTATTTTCTTTTATTCTTTCTATTTCCCTCCTTCCCCCATTCTAATGTGTTTGGTGTGTATATGCTTTTGTTCTTAAAGTTCTTATAAAATATTTATTATTTTGTGTATATTTTCAGTTCACATAAATGATAATTGTGCTACAGAACAGATCTCATTTTATTTATTTATTTATTTGTTTGTTTGTTTATTCGTAGGGACAGAGTCTCACTTTATTGCCCTGGGTAGAGTGCCATGGCGTCACACAACTCAGAGCAACCTCCAACTCCTGGGCTTAGGTTATTCTCTTGCCTTAGCCTCCCAAGCAGCTGGGACTACAGGTGCTTGCCATAATGCCAGGCTATTTTTTTGTTGCAGTTTGGCTGGGGCTGGGTTTGAACCTGCCACTCTCCGTATATGGGGCTGGCGCCCTATCCACTGAGCCACAGGTCCCACCCTCAATTTATTTTTTTTTAATTCAGCACTATTTTTAAGATCTATCTATGTGTTTACCTTTAGATTATTTATACCTGCAGCTTAATACTTCACCCTGTATATCCTCCATGCTTTACTTGTCCATTCTCCAAGTGATGGGCACCCAGATTTTCTCTGTTTTGCCAACACCACAGACCATAATGTTACAATGAAAATCCTAGTAGTCCCATTATGGATTTGTGTAAGAATTGCTTTGGGGGCTAGGCGCAGTGGCTCCCGCCTGTAATCCTAGCACTGTGGGAGGCTGAGGCAAGTGGATTGCCTTAAGCTCACAGGTTCGAGACCAGCCTAAGTAAGAGTGAGACCCCATCTCTAAAAATAGCTAGGTGTTGTGGCAGGCGCCTGTAGTCCCAGCTACTTGGGAGGCTGAGGCAAGAGAATTGCTTGAGCCTAAGAGTTTGAGGCTGCTGTGAGCTATGATGCCACAGCATTCTACCCAGGGTGACAAAGTAAGACACTTTCTCTCTCAAAAAAAATGTAATTACTTTGGGATGTTACCTTACTCTTAGACTGTAAGCTCCTTAAGAGCAAAGTTTATGTTGTTCATCTTTTGTATGGTCCACCATGTCTTGTTTGTACTAGTTGTTCAAATAGTTTTTGAATAAATTAATAAATTCCAGGCTAAGAACATAGATTATTCTGAAGGTAGAAGAAAAAGAATTTTTGAGAAAAAAGACATTGTGATTAAAAAAGATGTTTAAAAAAATAAGAAGTGGCTTGGAGCCCGTAGGTCAGTGAGTAAGGCACCAGCCACATATACCGAGGCTGGTGGGTTTGAGCCCGGCCTAGGCCTGCTAAACAACAATGACAACTGCAACCCAAAATAGCCAGATGTGGCAGGCACCTGTAGTCCCCGCTACTCAGGAGGCTGAGAAGAGAATCAATTAAGCCCAAGAGTTTGAGGTTGCTGTGATCTGTGATGTCTCATCACTCTACGGAGGGTGACATTGTGAGACTCTCTCAAACAAACCAAAAAAAAGGTAGTATTGTAGAATGGTGGGAGACTGACAACAGAAGTATATCTGTAAAATAAGAAATTAACATGCTGCTTTATGTTGCAGAGTTGTGTTTTAGAGTAGGTAACATGAAAAGTTCTCACATTTTTATATCAAACCATTAAAATTATATGGAAAAATTAAACATACAGCAAATGATAATGAATGTTCCTCTGGAAATTTTACTAGTATTTGTAGGCAGTTTCCTTTATGTAACATGCTTATGTGGATTTACATATGCCCTAATTTTATAGTATCTTTTAAAATATAAGTGCTTAGGAAAAGGAGGAAGGTTGAATTAATTTGTTATCATGTAACACAGATGCTCTATCTTTGAACACTCTTAGTTAATAATTAAGACTGCTGTGTTTAAGATATATAATGTACCTTGTTTGGAAAATTTTGAGACACATAATTAGACATAGTAGAGAAGTGAATTAATTCTAGGCCAGTGGCTTTTATGTTTTGTTGTGATCAGAATAAGAAGTATTTTTGAAACCAGGGATACAACATATATCTACTTATTAAAACACAAATTATATTAGATAATAAATACTTGGTACACTGTTATTTTCAGTGCTACTTAACTTTATTTACTATTTAAGATCTGTGGATAATAGGGTTTAAAAATCTGTCTGATAGAGTGCTATCTGGTGATATAAAAAAGGAAGAGAATTGCAGAACAAGGAGTAAATTTGATCAGATAAAACCAAACAAGGAAACATGAAACTTAAGTCTAGATCCACCTGTATATCATGTATTTTTTTCCATTGGCCATTATTTTTCTATTGCACAGTGTACTAATTATTTTAGACATAAAGGTAATTGATAGAATTAAGTTCATGTCAATAGCATACTAAATATTTGGCAAGTGTATGTCCACTTTATTCCCTCACTGCTCATAAAAAAAATAAAGGCCGTGTTTAACCTGTCTCTATCACATGGCTTCTACTATAAACTTTATCTAGCTTTGTTAATAAAGGAGAAGTATAGAGGAAGTAGGATAACAACTAAACCCAAAAGATAAATGGTGACTTTTCCTATGTTTCTAAACAGTACTTTTTGGTGTCACTCAACTATAACCAATAGATTTATTTGTTTATATCTGGCAGTAGGAGATGTTTGAAGGAGATAGAACCTTTATTTTCTGGTGTCTTTTAACACTGCCTTTTGAAAATTTTATTGCTAAAAGAACACTTGTCATAAGCTATACTTAACCCAAAATTGAAGGTGTTGCTTCAGCTTCTAGGAATAATTAGGTAACGTTAAATTTTTCACCAACCTGATTTATTCTTGTTATTATAGGTTGTGTTAGTGCTTTGACGTGTATCTATGGAAATTCTTTTTCTTTTTTGGATGGGGCTGGGTTTAAAGCCACCAACTCCAGTATATGAGGCCGGCGCCCTACTCCTTTGAGCCACAGGCGCTGTCCTCTAGGCAATTCTAAGTCCATGGCTATAGATGCTCAGCCTTTGGCTGTTTTGGGAATAACTTTTTTGTGCATTACCTTCACTGTCTTGCATTTGTAATGCCATGTGTGTCCTGAACTTAAGGGGTCTCTGTTCATTTTAATGAGTTACTCTTAGTAATACTCTGTTTTAAGCTTCTTGCATATTATTTGTTAGATAGATAGGGCCATTCCTATCTGTTTCTGTCCTCAAAATTCTAGTCTTAATTTGGATTATTTTACTGCTTATGAAGATTTTAAATCTGTGAATGTTCAACATGGTTAGCAACACTGATTAGTGTTGAACTCTTAACCTAGTTTACCTTAATCTTAAATACAAATTATAGTTACTATATAAGGGTGTTTTGAAATTAACAGGTGTTTTAAAAGAGTATTCAGTCTTTGTACAACTTTAAAATTTTCTCTTCTGATGTCACTGAATTTATTATAAGACTGATTATTTCCTTGCCTTGCTGCAGATTTAAATGTTGCAATTGTGACTGTTTACTTTCTTTTTCTTTCCTGTTGATTATGTTTAGGCATTTTAAACAAATACTGTAAATCAAACCCTAGACTCCTATGTGGTCTTATAGAAGTAGTAATGAACTTAGCTCACAATATAATCTTTTCTTTTGCTCTGAAAGAATAAAGTGTTTCTTCACCACTTTACTTGAAAGAAATAGGTACAAAATTCAGTTTAGCCAATACACTTTGCTGAAGTTTACTTTTAAGGAATGTTTAAGCTTCTGAAAATGTTAGCAATGATATTGGAACTATAGTCTTCTTACCTAGTAAAAAACCCTGTCGAGGGGAAAAACTTAGATTTTTTTCAGTAATAATACATGTTGCATGCATGTTTGAGCTGTCTGTAATTTTAGATCTCCCATTTTAGCAAAAAAGCAGATGAGTCTCTGGGTTTTTTGTTTGTTTATTTGATTGTTTTTCCTTTAGTGGTTTTTGTCACCCTCTTTTTTTTTTTTTATTGTTGAGGATTCATTGAGGGGACATGGAACCATGTAACCCTCTTGCAATTCAGGGCATTTTAACATCTGAGTCTTTTTTTTTTTTACCCTTGAAACTGGAGAATCATTTTTTTATTTTATTTTAAAAATTCCCAAATTACCTATGTTATTTATGTATGTTGACTGCAGTCCGAAATAATAGATAACTTTTTTTTTACCCAGTTCTTCTTTTTCTAAAAACTGCTTTATAGTTTTTAATTTATTTACCATAAAGTTGACTTATTTCAAATGTACAATGCAATGAATTTTAGTAAATTTATTGAGTTGTATAACTACCACCACCATCTAGTTTTAGAAAATTTTCTGCTCGGCACCTGTGGCTCAGTGGGCTAAGGCACCAGCCGTGTACACCTGAGCTGGTGGGTTCGAATCCAGCCAGGGTCCACCAAACAACAATGACAGCTGCAACCAAAAAATGGCCGGGCATTGTGGCGGGTGTCTGTAGTCCCAGCTACTTGGGAGGCGGAGACAGGAGACTCGCTTGAGCCCAGGAATTGGAGGTTGCTGTGAGCTGTGATGCCACAGCACTCTACCCAGGGCGACAGCTTGAGGCTATGTCTCAAAAAAAAAAAAAAAAAAGAAAAGAAAATTTTCATCATCCCAGAAACAATCTCTTGTGATTGTGATTGTTTCTCATTCTCCATGTGCTGTAAGCCCTGGAAACCACTATTGTCCTTTCTATCTCCGTAGATTGGCCTTTTCTGTACAGATTTGATTTACATGGAATTGTGTAAAATGGTGTTTTGTGTCTGATTTCTTTCACTTAATGTAACTTTTTTGAGTTTCTTCTATTACTGAATGGTCCATGGTCTTTCTAAATAAGATTAAACCTTGAATTTGTTTCAGAGTGGTTATTATACATCAGAAAATGTATTTTCTCCATTTCATATCTGCGTGTTAGGATTGTAATATTGATAATTATTTTCAACTGACTTGTTAACAAGGGGAGTAACTTGAGTACAATTTAAAACCTTAAAATAGGCTCGGTGCCCATAGCTCAGTGGCTAGGGCACCAGCCACATAACACTGGGGCTGGCAGGTTTGAACCTGGCCTGGGCCTGCTAAAACCATAAAATAATATATACGGTCATTATTTTTAAAACTATGTGCAAAATCTGATTTTTCTTCTAGGATTATTGGTTTTCTCACAGATAGATTTTACTTGAAGGGTTTATTTAAATTGAAGATAATTATTCTTTGTGATAAAAGTTTAATATAGTGTTCTAATACAGAACAGCTGAAGACATATTTATTATTTATTTATTTTTTGAGACAGAGTCTCACTATGTCACCCTTGGTAGAGTGCCATGGCATCACAGCTCACAGCAACCTCAAACTCTTGGGCTTAAGCGATTCTCTTGCCTCAGCCTCCCAAGTAGCTGGGACTACAGGGATCTGCCACAATGCCCAACTATTTTTTTGTTGCAATTGTCATTGTTTGTTAGCTGGTCTGAGCTGGGTTTGAACCTGCCAACTTCGGTGTATGTGGCTGGCACCATAACCACTGTGCTACAGGCACTGAGCCCCAAATACTTAATGGAGGATTTTAGAAAGATAGGTCTTTTCACATTATTTTTTAATATAAGATGAAAAATATATTTTGACACCTTGAATAATACTTTTCACTGCTTTGATCTTTAAGTTTTGGTCTCTTGTAACAACCTTACTTAATATAGGTAATATTGATTTAATAAATTGTTCTAAATAGCTGTTAAGCTAACATTAATGTTATCCTCAACACTATTTTGTTATTGCTTTAGGTTCGATGTTCCTTAAAAAGTCCAAGCTAGGGTCGCCACCTGTGGCTTATCAAGCAGGGCGCTGGCCCCATATACCGAAGGTGGCAGGTTCAAACCCGACCTCGGCCGAATTGCAAAACAGAAAAATAGCCGGGCATTGTGGCGTGCGCCTGTAGTCCCACCTACTCAGGAGGTTGGGGCAAGAGAATCGCCTAAGCCCAGGAGTTGGAGGTTGCTGTGAGCTGTGTGACGCCACGGCACTCTACCAAGGGTGATGAAGTGAGACTCTGTCTCTACCAAAAAAAAAAAAAAAAAAAAAAGTCCAAGCTAATCAGAGTTTTGAGATTTTTTTTCTTTTTGTTTTTCTTTTCTTCCTTCCTGTCTTAATTTTCAAAATCCTCCTATAGTAAAGAATAGGTTTTTTAAAAATCTCATTTGTTGAATTTGCAACATTCTAGTTTATGCTGTATGAAATAGATGAGTATAGGCTTTAATTTACCTGACACTGGTGTGACTCTTTGAACATTCTTTCTATAGCATTAGTTATAAGGGTTTTGGGAGGGAGGTCCATATCTGTGGGAGGGAAGGATGATTTTTTTTTTTTTTAGCATGGCACTTTTTCAAACATTTTTCATGTGCTTAGGTACATCCAAGCAGAAGTCCAGTTCCCTCCAGGTAGCAGATCAGGACCTACTGCCACCTTTTCACCCATACCAGCCTTTGGAGTGCATAGTAGAGGAGACTGAAGGCAAGCTGAATGAACTGGGACAAAGAATTAGTGCTATTGAAAAAGCACAGCTTAAGTCATTGGAGTTAATTCAAGGTGAACCTCTGAACAAGGATAAGATAGAAGAACTTAAAAAGAATAGAGAAGAGCAAGTCCAAAAAAAGAAGAAAATACTGAAAGAACTTCAGAAAGTGGAAAGGCAATTGCAGATGAAAACACAGCAGCAATTTACCAAAGAATACTTGGAAACCAAAGGTCTGAAAGATACAGTGTCTCCACATCAGCAGTGCTCTCATAGAGGAGTCTTCCCAGAAGGGGAGAGAGATGATAGTCTCCCAGAGGATCACTTTTCAGAGTTACCTCAGGTTGATGCAATCTTACTTAAAGATAATGATGATGAAGAACAACAGTCTGTACCATCAGCAGAACAAATTGATTTTGTCCCAGTCCAGCCTTTATCATCTCCACAGTGTAACTTTTCGAGTGACTTAGGTTCTGATGGGACAAATTCTCTTGAACTTCAGAAAGTATCAGGTAATCAGCAGATTATAGGACAGCCTCAGATTCCTATTACTGGACATGATCAGGGGCTGTTAGTTCAAGAACCAGATGGACTAATGGTTGCAACTCCAGCCCAGACGCTTACCGACACTCTTGATGACCTGATAGCAGGTGGGTTAAGAAATATATGTGTAATAATTTCTCTTTAATCTGTGTGCTCAGCTTTTTTACATGCCCCTCCAAAACAAAGACCTTTGCATTTTCCATTTTAAAACTATCTTACAAAATTACTTATTTCTTCAGCTGTTTTAGAAGTGAATTTAACTAAAAGTCAATAATAGTACTAATACACGAAAGTGTGTTTCCCCCTTCTCCCCCCCCCTTTTTGGTCACATTGTAAAGGCAAAAGAAATAAAGTTGCCATAATCCTTTATTTTAGACCTTTGGTATCAAAACCACCCTGTGTTGTGTCTTGGGTAGGCGATCTCAAAGTGGAATTCTTTGTAGGCTTTATAGGTGTTCACATAAGTTTACACATTAAATTTTCCTGCTAGTGATTTCCATGTTTGGAAATCATAATTTTAAATAACACTGCTTCTTCTTCACAATTTCATTAGATCAGTTTAAATGTTTCTAATTAAATGGGATATTCAGAGAAAACTAAGCATTCCATGTTATACGTATTTGTGGTGGTTATCATCACTTGAATTTGAAGATGGGGATTTTTGCATTAATTCTTGATAAAAACATACAGACGCACCAAACACATACTCACACATGAAAAGAAAAAATGAAAGGCCTGATAATTTAAAGTATATGTTTCTGTTTATTGTTGTGTGGAAAATTACAACTAGATATGAAATGAGGTGCACAAGTTTACTTTCCCTTTCATTGTCCTTGCAGCAGTGGGAAAACAGTGCAATTAATCATTTACCTTCCTAAAGATGGCTGGTGAATGTATCACCTCCATGAGAGCCCAGTTCAGAAATGCAGCCAGAATGGCTGTTGACAGTGGATGAAGACCAAGAACTAAGATGTAGCTGGAGTGATATTCAAAGGCAGGCCAGTCCTCTGTCTCTTGATTGCAACATTTTTTTCCTTACTGTTGTCTGTTTCCTCTTGTCATATTCTCTTCCCCTCCTCCCATCCCAATTATGCTATCTCAGTTTCCTTTCTTCTTTTGTGAGCCTTTAGTCTTCCTAATCTTTACTGAATCTTTTAAAATGTGGAATAACATTACTTAAATCAGGAATTTTGTTGGGCATGTATATGACTTCCAGTGGTTATAGAATTGTGCTATAGCCTTTGAGACTCCTCTGATATATAACAGGTACCAGTATGCAGAGGAGAAACATCTTCGTTTTCTTAAAGCAAATTAAAAAGCTGAGAAATGTTTTAAGGAGTTAGACTCTTTATTTTCTAATTTGGGTTATATTGACCAATAGCCACTTAAATTAATTTTGTATCATTAGCATGAAGGTTGTTACAAATAAACTCTTATAGTTCATTTATAGTTTTAATTTCTAATCTGGGTAAAAATGGATTTTGGAGTAGGAAGTATGATTATGGATAATAATGATGGCACTGGTAAACTAGTATTAACATTTTTAAGACTTAGGGTTCTAAAACTATCATTATAATGTTCCAAATTAAGTATGTAATTGGCAGAAATGCCTAATACTGATCAATTCAGTTAGAACTTCAGAACTTTCTTTTTTTTAAATGTAGAAACAGCTCTAAAAGGAACCTGAAGGTGTTAGTTTTATGGTAGTATTTACAGATAGTCTTATATGGAAGACTAAATTTTATTTACTTCCCTCAAGTATTTGTTAAGTAGGTCTTTTATAAATTTCACATGAAACTTAAAAAATTGGCTTAGAAAATATCTTAATTATATATAATATTAAATAAACAAAATTTAATTTGTGTTAGATACTAATGCCTACCATATTATATAATATTCTTTTATTAATAAGTTTTTAACCTTTAAATCATCCAATAAGTATAAAAATTAACCTGCATTTAAGAATTTCCATTTTATGGAGGTTATCTGTAAATATATGGGAATAATTCTATTTTCTTTAAAAATATTTTGTTTTTCTTAATTTTCTTAATTAAAGGTGGAAAAATATTTAGATAAGGACAAATTAGGTTAATATCTAATTCTCCGATTGTAAAATATATTAATATATTTTGGTAAGATTATAGAGCAAGCCAAAGACGTAATTAATTTTACCTAAATTAAATGTTAATTCTCACCTCTTGTATTTAATAAAGGAGAGAATACTGGACATTTTAAAATTTTACTTTAGAGAATATGTAAGATAGTACATTTCAGTCTAAATGTAGGATTATTTTTTTCTTTTTTGCTGTTCTCTCAAAATGTTGTGATAATGAGTTGGTTAAATACATAATTTATTAATTTTGTGACTTGACTAGCTAAGTAATTTTGCATTTTAGTATGTAGTCTTAGATGTATCATACTTATTATAGTCCCAGACATAATGTATACAAACTCTTGATTAGGAGCATGGTTCCTCAAGTCATTTTCTTCTAAAAGTAAATTGGGCATATAGCAGTTACTACTATAATAGCAAGTGATTCCCAAAGTTTAAAGTAGAAACTTAAAACAATTTAAAGAAATTCAAAATAGCTTTTCCCATTGAACAGTTGTGGAATTATTTAATAAAAATTTTATTTCTAATATAGAAAGAAGATTGGATGCAAATCAACTATTATCAATTTATTTACATTTATTGAGCATTTACCATGCACCAAGCTCTGTGATAAATGCTTTATATATATTATTTCATGGATTATTTATAATAATCATATAAAATAGGCCCTTTTCCCACCTTTATTTTTCTCTTGAAAAACTAATGCTTAGGGAAATTAAATTGTTAATAAGTGCTAAGATTCGGCTCAGCACCTGTGGCTCAAGCAGCTGAGGCACCAGCCACATACACCTGAGCTAGCAGGTTCAAATCCAGCCCAGGCCTGCCAAACAACAATGATGGCTCCAACCAAAACAAACAAAAAAAAAATAGCCAGGCATTGTGGCAGGCACCTGTAGTCCCAACTACTTGAGAGGCAGAGGCAGAAGAATCGCTTGAGCCCAGGAGTTGGAGGTTGCTGTGTGCTGTGATGCCACAGGACTTTACCCAGGGTGACAACTGGAGGCTCTGTCTCAAAAAAAAAAAAAAAAACCTGCCAAGATTCAAACTGAGTTCATCCAGGATTAAGAACCTTATGAAGAGGCGGCACCTGTGGCTCAAAGGAGTAGGGCGCCGGCCCCATATGCCAGAGGTGGTGGGTTCAAACCCAACCCCGGCCAAAAACTGCAAAAAAAAAAAAAAAAAAGAAGAAGAAGAAGAACCTTATGAAGTAAGGTTTCGTTTTAAAATTCTGATTTAGCCTAAAGATGTTATTTCCTTAGGCTTTTAAATTCTATTAAGTGACAGTTACCTTTTTTATATGTTAAGATTTGATGTATATGTAAGTTTTAATACTGTTCTATGACTTTTTAGTGCATTGATACTATTATTGGTACCTTACTAGGCTTTCTTTCCTTTTTTTTTTTTTTTTGCAGTTTTTTTTTTTTTTTTTGCCTGGGGCTGGGTTTGAACCCACTAACCCAGGTATATGGGGCTGCGCCCTACTCCTTGAGCCATGGGTGCTGCTCACAAACTGCAGTTTTAAAGTTTCTTGCTTTAAATAACTCGGTGGTAGTCAATGTAGGTTTAAGAATAAATAATTAGGAAATCCTTTTATCTTGAGGGGATTAACAATAAATTGCCTTTAAATAATAATTTTCTCTAATGTTAATATTTTATGTATGGGTTTTTATTCACATGAAACTATTTAATATAATTACTATTATATAGAACAGATTATAGCCATTAAATGTATTAAAATCTCACAATTTATGTACACCTAATATAAGAGTTTTTTAATAGCAAGATTTATGTATACAAAACTATCTTCAATTTCATAAAGAATCAGGTAGAATATTGCACATAGTTCTTCTATTACCCTATTTTTAGAATAGTATATAAATTTAATTTGAATTGTATGTTGACCTTTGTGGTAGCAGTCTGTCTTAGTTGTTTTCAGAGTTGTTTAATTCAGAAGTAGGAAACATTTTATAATTTAGGGAAATGTTATAATCCTAGTGTAATTTTCTTTTAATACAACCTTTATTTCACATGCACCTTTTAAACCTCTTGCTACTTTTTAGTTTTATTTTTATAACTTTTCATTTGTAATTAATCCTATTAAAATCACTTTCTGTGGGCTACATCTGCTTGTTATTTTTACAGGGAGAAAAAAATGCTTATAGATAATGTAGTACAAAAATGCTCAGTAATCGATAATACATTTTTGGCAACAGAGCTGTTAATATGTACAGAAGTATTTTTTGAAACCCAACTCCATAAAGAAGTCTCTTACAGCATCATACTGGTGTAAAGCTGTATTCAACTATTTAAATTTTTAAAAATACCTTTTTTTTGTAATAAAAAGATGACATGAATAAACAAAATAGTAATAGAAAAGGAATTCCTTACTAAGTATATGTTAATAATTATGGGACCGCTGTTAAAGTCTTTCTATTAGAAAGGTTCTATAATATATGGATCTTTAGTTTTTTTTTTTCTTCTTTTGAGCTATTTTCCAAATATATCAGGTATTTGGAAGGGGTGTAAGAAAATGCTATATGCTTCTAATTTATTGAATGACAAACAGTTTTTAAGCTTTGTTTTTATTTTGCATATTCTTATAGGTGAAACAAACATAATAATCATTCCTGTTTGTAACTGAATAAATTATGTTAATTGTGTGATGACAGAAGCTATAGAATTTTATTTTGTCAAGGTGGTTATATATATTGGTGGGGAAGAGGGTGGGATATCTCGTATAGAAACATAATACAGGCATCTTAAACTTTGCTAAGTTATTTAAACTAGTAACATACTAAACTTAATCATTCACACTGTGAGCAGTATCTTTAAATGGGATCTAGTGATACCAAAATTCTAGAGAGGAAACATTTTCCAACACTTAAAATGCTTACATTTTCCTTTCAGTCTGGTATATCTTTGATCGATTTTCAGTATGGATGCAAATATAAGGTTTTGGTTATTCCCATCACTGAAACTTTGTTGACTTTTTCTATGTTATTAATAATTATATGTTTTTTCTGAGTTTTTTTCTTTCTTGAGTAAATAGTAATGTTTTTATTTTTTAATACAGTGAATAGTAGTACCAAAAGTCCTATAAAATACCTGATAGTAAGATTTATTGAGAACTTACATGCTAAACACTGTGTTAAATGCTTTCTATATAGTACCTCCTGTACTATTCCCAGTAACCCTATGAGATAGGTCCTCTTTCCCCATCTGCAGGTAAAATGTTATCTCTTAGGAAACAAAAGAAATATTAGAGACATGCTAGGCATGGTGACTTATTCATCTAATCCCAGGTACTTTTGAGAGGCTGAGGTGGGAGGATCAATTGAGTCCAAGAGTTCTAGGTTGTAGTAAGCTATGATTGCCTCACTGCACCTTAGCCTGGATGATAGAGATTCTGTCTCTAAGAAAAAGAAAGAGAGATGGAGTGGGAGAGAGATAGATACTTAGAGACGTAAAACAGAGTAATTGAAACACATGATTTCAGTTAACTCAAGACACCAAATTTTGAGATCCCAAGTAGAGCTTGAACATTCATTTTTAAAATAATAGGATTTTCAGACGTTTTAGCAGATTTTCAAAGTGAAGTTTGAATTTTCAAAACCTATACTCCCTCCTGTTTATGTGAGAAATATTCTAACTTGTTCTCCCATTTTTTTTTTTTTTGCATTGTTCACAGGGTATTTTTATTTAGTTGACTTTTACAAACTAAGATATAAAACTCCTTTTTTTAAAAATTGGAAACCCTTTCTCCCTGTTCACAATGTGAAAAGCTGCTCATTTAGTGTATGTGCACTAAATATCAACCACTATGTTAAGTATTTTACCTGCATTATCTCAAGTGGTCTTTCCAACAACCTTTTAAGGCAGGGCAGGTAACTGTTCTTATTCCCAGTCTACATATAAGAAAAATTGATACTCAGAGAAGTTAAATTACTTGCCCAAGATCAGAAAACTAGTATTGAAATTTAATTGTATGTCTGTTACATTCTAAAGCTTATAATTTAACTACTACTATATATTACTGCTATGGAAATTTCTGTTTTCTGTGTTTTTCTATGTACAAATAACTTTACAGTTTTAAGTAGAATTTAGCAATATGTATATTGTTTTTCAGCCGTGAGTAGCAGAGTGCCCACTGGTTCAAACAGTTCCTCTCAGACCACAGACTGTCTTGCGCCTGAATCCTGTTCACAAACTCCAAGCAATGTGGCTTCCCAATCTATGCCGCCTGTATATCCTTCAGTTGACATTGATGCACATGTGAGTAGATTCCTTTATTTAAACTTATTCCGCACATTCTGATTTCTTTTGGAAAAGAAAATTATCATTGTACATTCATTGCAAAAAGAAATATTATTTGTTCTTTAATTGATAACGCTTTTGTTAAAAAAAATCTACCTTATTTATCTAACTTATTTTTTCTTCTAGACTGAAAGCAATCATGACACAGCATTAACACTAGCTTGTGCGGGTGGTCATGAAGAACTTGTATCTGTACTCATTGCACGGGATGCTAAAATTGAGCACAGAGACAAAAAAGGTAAAAAAATGTCAGTCAGAAATAAAATCTGAGTGTAGACACATCAGAAAACAAGTGTAACCTTTTTACTATCAAAAAGTAGTTCCTAGGCTATCTCAGTGATAAGAAAGATAAGGAAAAAGAAAGATAAGAGAAAGATAAACATATTTCAATTAGGAATATTAGGATTCATTAATCTACAGAGCCAAATAATTCTACAAAAATGAGACTAAAGATTATTAGGTAGAACAAATTGAAGGAACATACCTTTTCCTTCATTCTAAGGTAGTTTGTTCATATATAATAGTTTTTATTGACTTAGCATTTCTTTTTTTATCATTTATGGGCTTTTTTCACTAACAACTTAGGGTTTATAGCAGTTTTATGCTAAATTGTTGCCAATATCTGCTCTGAAGTTTTTTTCAGTTTTGTTTATGGGATTTTTGTGTGTATGTGTGTTTTTATTTTTTACCAAAATAATAGAGAATTAAAAGCAATGTCTTTAATGTAAATAAACAACCAATTTGTTTAAGATTTTTGTTTTCTGATTTAGGTTTCACACCACTAATCCTGGCAGCAACAGCAGGGCATGTTGGAGTTGTTGAAATTCTTTTGGATAAAGGTGGAGATATAGAAGCACAATCTGAACGAACTAAGGATACTCCACTTTCATTGGCATGCTCTGGTGGACGCCAGGAGGTTTGTTAATTTTGATTTTATAAATGTTTTGTTTGTATTTTAAATTATGCACATGATAAATATTTTAGCTGCCTTAGTAAAATTTGCACGTGTTTTGACGTGTTCCATATACGTCATGAGGATTGGGATACTTTTGTTAAATTTAATTGGAATATAAATGCCTTTTTAAGAAATCTGTTTCTTGTCCTTAAAACCAAATAAAAATTCCTTTATCCTTAACATTTAGTGGAATTGAATGAACCATAATTATAACACATATGAAATGCAAATTCATTGCCCTATAATTGACAAATAGAAAGGATAACATCTTATTATTTCAATATAATTGGGATTTCTGAGTTCTGAATTTCTTAATTTTTCTCTGCTGCTGGTATTTTAATATTTACAGCCTAATGAAATATAATTAAAAAGTCAGCTATTTAGACAAGAAGGTTGTAAGTTCCATTTCTTTGTACTTCTTTCATTATAAGCTTGAGCCCTTGGTGTAAACTCTGTTCTCTGTTGTTGTTATTTTGTAGGTGGTAGATTTGCTGCTGGCTCGAGGTGCAAATAAAGAGCATAGGAATGTGTCTGATTATACACCATTGAGTCTAGCTGCATCTGGAGGATATGTTAATATCATTAAGATTCTGCTTAATGCTGGGGCAGAAATTAATTCAAGGTAGCACCTGTTCATTTTGTTACTTGTGATTAATAAGTTACAATCTTAAAGTTAAGTTTCTACCCTTAAGTGTTTACCATTTTAAATTCAAATAGTATTAAAGTTACAAAGCCAACAATTATTCCTATACCTTGTTTATAAGTAATGCCAGCTTATTTCAATAATATGACTGCTTTTAAAGAGGCCTTATTTCAAAAAGTACTGTTATATATAGTTGGAAATGTTACATAATATATAGTTGGAAATCCCTAAGTAGGGATTACATTTTACTTTTAGATTTTTCTATTCCTTATCTTTGGTCTAAACAAAATTATTTGTTGGCATTAGAAATCCTTCTTTTTAGTGAAACATTTTCATCTTTAATGCTTTTTAAAAATAACAGGCACCATATTATTTTAATTTTCTAAGTATGTTTCCCCCCTTAGGACTGGGAGTAAATTAGGTATTTCTCCCCTGATGTTGGCTGCAATGAATGGACATGTTCCTGCAGTGAAACTGCTGCTTGATATGGGTTCAGATATTAATGCCCAGATAGAGACCAATCGGAACACAGCTCTCACCCTGGCCTGTTTCCAGGGCCGAGCAGAAGTAGTGAGTTTGCTTCTGGATCGAAAAGCCAATGTTGAACATAGGGCAAAGGTAAGCATTTTATGACTTGTTGACTACTTTAGATATATTTCCAGTAGAATTAATGTAGCATTTCAACTCAAGTTGAATGTAACATTTTAAATTTTCGTAACTTAAAACTGATAACTCACTGCAGAACTGGGAAATTATGCTATATAGTGACCAGTGACATTCTGTCACCATCATGACTTTTTTATTAAAGACAATGAAGAAAATAGAATCACTACTTTTACCAGCCTCAGTCTCGAGTAGCTGAGATGCAACTTTTAAATTTAGTAAGATTATTTGTATTAAGTTTTATAATGTAGATTTTTAAAGAACTTCTTTAATGAGGCATGTGCTTATTACTGGTAAAAATGAGCAAATAATTAATTCATAGATTATAAAATTAGGACAACTAAAATCAAATCAGACCATGACAGATTCTGACAGTTTCATAACTATTTGACATTTAGAAAATAGGTGTTGTTAGATTGTCAGTGATTTGAATTCCTTTGCTTAGAATTGTTAGATATTTAGAACCCTACAAAAATGTAGTTTGGGTAGAATATTTTATAATCAGCCAACAGCCATTTCAAATTGAAAAGCTTTGAATAGAAATTTTTTCCCTGAACTTCCTTAGTTATATTTCTTGAAGTTTTATGCAGCATTCTTTTATTTTAAGTAATGAGTATTTAGGCTGGGTGCATTGGCTCACACCAAGGTGGGTGGATTGCTTAAGCTCATGAGTTCGAAACTAGCCTGAGCAAAAGTGAGACCCCCCCATCTCTACTAAAAATAGAAAAACTGAGGAAAGAGACTTGCTTAATCTCAAGAGTTGGAGGTTGCTATGAACTATGACACTGTGACACTCTACTCAGGGCAACAGTGTGAGACTCTGTTTCAAAAAAAAGAAAAAGATTTATAGTTTTCCCTCAGACTTTTTATAGTTTTCCCCCAGACTTTTTATCACACATAGAGAAATGAGTTTTTACTGCCATTCAGTTTGTCTATTTCTTTCTTTCTTTCTTTTTTTTTTTTTTTTTTTTGAGACAGAGCCTTAAGCTGTCACCCTGGATGAAGTGCTGTGTCATCACAGCACACAGCAACCTCCAATTCCTGGGCTCAAGCGAGTCTCTTGCCTCTGCCTCCCAAGAAGCTGGGACTACAGGCACCTGCCACAACGCCCAGCCATTTTTGGGTTGCAGCTGTCATTGTTTGGTGGGCCCAGGCTGGATTTGAACCCACCAGCTCAGATATACGTGGCTGGCGCCTTAGCCCATTGAGCCTCAGGCGCCAAGCCAGTTTGTCCATTTCTATTATAGGTATCCAGTTGTGGCCTGCTTATCTGTTAAAATTTGTAGAAAAATCTATATTATTTTGGGAATGGTACCAGGGATGTCCTTTGACAAAAATGTTGGAGACTAATGTACAAAAGACACATATGCAAAAAAATTATGAAATTTTAATCTACTTTTATTTCTCTATTGTACAAAGAAGTTTTATGTGAGTAAATTTATAAAAGTTTTGAAGTTATGAAATTCTTTCTTTTATCATGAGGTAGTATGTTAGAAGTGAATTCATTGCAGCATATCTAACTGAATCTAATAATTTTCACTTATAGTTTAGTAAAATTCATGATTGAATATTTGCTTAGTCCTTTTTTAAAAAAGATTTTTAGTAATATGGATATATGCTATGTAATATGGATATATGCATATTTATAGGGTACACGTGATGTTTTGATACAGGCATATAATGTGTATTAATCAAATTAAGGTAATTGGGGTATCTGTCACCTCAAGCATTTATCATTTCTTTGTGTAAGGAATATTCTAATGCTACTCTTTTAGTTATTTTAAAGTATACCATAACTTACTGTTGGTTATAGTCATTTTATCGTACTATTGAATCTTGTTTATTCTTTCTAATTATCTCACTTTTTTTTTTGGAAGCAGAGTCTCACTATGTCACCCTAGGTAAAGTGCCATGGCATCACAGCTTAAAAAATTCTCTTGCCTCAGCCTCCCTAGTAGCTGGGACTACAGGAACCCACCACAATGCCCGGCTATTTTTTGTTGTTGTTGTAGATGTCATTGTTGTTTGGCAGACCCAGACCAGGTTTGAACCCTCCAGCTCCTGTGTATGTGGCCAGCACCCTACCTGTTGAGCTGCAGACGCCAGTCGTATCCCATCATATATTTGCACTTATTAACCATCCCCACTGCCTTTCCCAGTCTCTGGTAATCATTATTCTACTCTCTGTCTCCACAGAATCAATTATTTTAATATTTAGTTCCTATCTATCAGTGAGAACATGGGAGATTTGTCTTTCTGTGCTTAGCTTATTTCACTTAACATGATGTTCTCCAGGTCTATCCATGTTACAAATGACAGGATTTTACTTTTTTTATGGTTGAATAACATCTCAATGTGTGTGTGTACCATAATTTCTTTATCTATTCATCCATTGATAGACATTTACTGCTTAGCTCTTTTGGCAGGGTCTTGCTTTGTCACCCTGTATAAAGGTAGTGGCATGATCATAGCTCATAGCAACTTCAAACTCCTGGACTTAAGTGTTCCTCCTGCCTTAGTTTTTTGAGTGTCTGAGACTAGAGGTGCCCACCACAATGCTCAGCTAATTTTTCTTTTTTTGTAGAAATGGGGTCTTGCTATGTTGTTCAAGCTGGTCTTGAACAACTGACTTCAAGTGATCCTTTCCCTTTGGCCTGTCAAAGTGTTAGGATTACAGGTGTGAACCACCACACCCAGCCTAGAATCCTCTTAAAAGTTAATTGCTTTGGGGCGGCGCCTGTGGCTCATCGAGTAGGGCACCAGCCCCATATACCGAAGGTGGCGGGTTCAAACTTGGCCTCCCGGCCTCGTCAGAACTGCAAAACAGAAAAATAGCTAGGCATTGTGGCGGGCGCCTGTGGTCCCAGCAACTCGGGAGCCTGAGGCAAGAGAATTGCTTAAGCCTAAGAGTTGGAGGTTGCTATGAGCTGTGTGATGCCACGGCACTCTATCCAGGGCAATAAAGTGAGACTCTGTCTCTACAAAAAAAAAAAAGTTAATTGCTTTGGTCTTTTAAAGAAATTATGTAATTTAGTTGTATAATTCATTGGTTTGGTTTGAACAGACTGGTCTTACCCCTTTAATGGAAGCTGCTTCTGGAGGATATGCAGAGGTTGGAAGAGTTCTCCTTGATAAAGGAGCAGATGTCAATGCCCCCCCTGTGCCTTCCTCAAGAGATACTGCTTTAACAATAGCAGCAGACAAAGGTCACTATAAATTTTGTGAGCTCCTGATTCATAGGTGAGTAATTTTCTGCTAGTATATATAGAACTTCCTGTGGTCCCTTTCACTTTTCAGAGCCTGTAAAGTTAATAAAATTGTTTTGCTTTATTGATATTTTAAATATTATTTGCATGTTATTTTGTAAAAGATAAAAGACAATTGAAGAAACTAGAAGTCAGTCGCTTATGGAAACAAACCATATTAATATTCTTTGTTTATAGGGGAGCCCATATTGATGTTCGTAACAAGAAAGGAAATACACCACTTTGGCTGGCATCCAATGGTGGTCATTTTGATGTAGTGCAATTGCTAGTGCAAGCAGGTGCTGATGTGGACGCGGCAGATAACCGGAAGATCACACCCCTTATGTCAGCATTTCGCAAGGTAATTTGATATGAGGGGTAAGGATAAAATTATAATTTTAAGCCAATTCTTTTTCTTTTTTAATTTTTTTTTATTAAATCCTAACTTTGTACATTGATGCATTTATGGGGTTCAGGGTACTGCTTCAATATACAGTGTGAAATGCTTAGTGATCTAAGTAACACATCTATCACAATTATACTCATTTCTTAATAGTTTTGAAATGTACCATTGCATCATGCACATTAGGTGAGGTCCCCCCAAATACTCTCCTACCTCCCATATAATTTTAAGCTAATTCTAAGTTGAAACTGTATTTGAGAAAGATAAGTTGATTTGGAAGAACTGATTATATTTCCATAAAAATTCACTACTATCTTTTCATTCCTTTGTGGCTAAATCTAAGAGCTATGTGGTAGTTTACTTTAAGTAACTTTGTTGTTAAATCACTTGATATCTTAACTATTTTTGTTATGTTGTACATAAAACATGACATTTAAGGGAAGCTGTTTTATGCAGATGAATGTTTCTTCTACCAAAGGAGTAAAGAAAAGGGGTGCACTCTCATAAAATCTTGTTATACCTCCTATGTATAAGAAAGGCTGAATAATATGTTATAAAGACTTTCCACTGTAATTATTATAAACTATAAACTACTTAACAAGGTCTACAAAGCCCTGCTGCCTCCCCAGACCAGTCTTTCATGCTACTACACCCTTTGTATTATTACATATTCTAATAGCTGACCTAGAATACATTAAATTTTCAACTGCTTCAGGGCCTTTGCTCACTGGTTTTCTTTTCCTGGAATGTTTTTCCTTTTCACTTGGTTCACTTCACTATTCATCCTTTAGCTCCCATTTTATTTATCTATTTATTTTTGAGACAGAGTCTCACTATGTCATCCTTGGTCTAGTGTGTGTCGCGACAGCTCATAGCAACCTTTTGGGCTGAAGTGATTCTCTTGCCTCAGCCCCCTAAGTAGCTGGAACTACAGGTGCCTGCCACAATGCCTGGCTATTTTCTGTTGTTGTTGTTGTTAAAGTTGTCATTGTTCTGTAGCAGGCCCAGGCCAGGTTTGAACCCCCCAGCCCTGGTGTATGTGCCCAGCACCCTAACCCCTGAGCTATAGGCGCCAGACCTCAGCTCCCATTTTATTTATTTATTTATTTATTTTTATTTTATTATTTTTTTTCTTATAATTTAGAAGAGCCCCTCACCCATGGGTCTTGTTATACACCCTCACAATGTGCACATTAAGTGAAATTCCACCTCCTGCCATACTTACTCCATTCCTCCTTCTGCCATACTTACTCCCCCTTTCCCCCTCCTGCTTTCCTCTACCCCTGAATTGAACTATAATAGAGTTTTATTGTTCTTAGGAACATGTAATTGTTTCTATATTGATTTCATATTAGTATGGAGTACATTGGATATTTATCTTTCCATTCTTGCAATACTTTACTAAGAAGACTGTATTTCAACTCCATCCAGGTAAATGTAAAAGATGTAAAGTCTTCATCTTTTTTAATGGCAGCATAATACTCCATAGTATACATATACCATAGTTTGTTGATCCATTCATGGGTTGATGGACACTTAGGCTGCTTCCATGACTTGGCAGTTAGCTCCCATTTTAAGTGTTACTTCTCAGAGAATCTTTCCCTGACACCCAATCTGAAAAGGTCTCTCTGATTCTGTTTTATAATTGAATTTTGATTTTCCTTATCTAGCTTGTAATTATACAGTCAAACATATTCAAACCTTTTTTTTTTTGAGACAGCCTCAAGCTGTCACCCTGGAAAGAGTGCTGTGTGCTGTGGCATCATAGCTCACGGCAACCTCCAATTCCTGGGCTCAAGCGAGTCTCCTGCCTCTGCCTCCCAAGTAGCTGGGACTACAGGTGCCCACCACAACACCCGGCCATTTTCTTATTTTTTTCTTGTTTGCAGCCATCATTGTTGTTTGGCAGTCCCAGGCTGGATTCGAACCCACCAGCTTAGGTGTACGTGGCTGGCGCCTTAGCCTGTTGAGCCACAGCCGCCGAGCCATATTCAAACTTTTTTAATTGTGTACCTCACCAACAAAATTAAAAGGTCCATGAGGACTAAATGTCATTACCATCTTTTTTCAGCACTGTTTATATATCCAGTTGTTTAGCACAGTACCTGACACATACTAGGTAGTCACTAAGTAGCTATTGAATGACAACAATTTAAGTTATATGTCTTATAAGAAAACCCTAAAATATTTTCTTTTCTTTTTTTTGAGACAGAGTCTTACTGTGTTCCCCTTAGTTGACAGAGTGCTGTGGTCACAGCAACCTCAAACTCTTGGACTTAAGTGATTCTCTTGTCTCAGCCTCCCATGTAGCTGGGACTACAGGCACCTGCCATAATGCCCAGCTATATTTTTGTTGCAGTTGTCATTGTTGTTTAACTGACCCAGTTCTCATTGTTGTTTAGCTGGCCCGGGTTGGGTTTCACCCACCCAGGCTGGGTGTTATGTGGTTGGCAACATAACCACTGTGCTACAGGTACCGAGCTGAAAATCTTAAAATATTTTCTAAACTTAATTCTTGGAATTTTTTTCTCTTAATTGAAGTATAATTTAACGTATGGTGAAATGCATGAATCTTAAGGTGCATAATTTAATGAGTTTTAATAAATGCATACATACGTAAAACCCACAACTCGTAAAGACATAAAATATAAAATACTTTCAGGCGGTGCCTGTGGCTCAGCAAGTAGGGCACTGACCCCATATACCGAGGGCTGCGGGTTCAAACCCGGCCCCAGCCGAACTGCATCAAAAATTAGCCGGGTGCTGTGGCGGGCGCCTGTAGTCCCAAGCTACTTGGGAGGCTGAGGCAAGAGAATCGCTTAAGCCCAAGAGCTGGAGGTTGCTGTGAGCTGTGACTCCACGGCACTCTATCTAGGGTGATAGAGTAAGACTCTGTCTCTACAAAAAAAAAAAAAAAATATATATATATATATATATACATACTTTCATAACCATAGAAGGTTCCCTCATACCCATTCTCAGTAAATTCCCTGCTCTATTGGCACAATTATCTGATTTTTATCTCCATTAGACTATTTTGTTTTTAGTTATATCAGTGTAACTTTTTTCCTTTTTAAAAAAAGTTTAGTAGATTAAGGGGATACAATTTGAATTCTGTTACCTGTATTTATTATTTAGTGATGAAATCTGGGCTTTTAGTGTATTGTTCTGAATAGTTAACATTGCATTCTATAAGTAATTTTTCATACCTCACCCTCTCTAAATCTCCCCCGTTTTTTTTTTTGTTTGTTTTGTTTTTTTGCCTCAAGCTGTCGCCCTGGGTAGAGTGCCGTGGCATTACAGCTCACAGCAACCTCCAATTCCTAGGCTCAAGCGAGTCTCCTGCCTCTGGCTCCCAATTAGCTGAGACTACAGGCGCCCACCACAACACCCGTCTATTTTTGTTTGGGTTGCAGCTGTCATTGTTGGTTGGCGGGCCCAGGCTGGATTTGAACCCACCAGCTCAGGTTTACATGGCTGGCGCCTTAGCCCACTGAGCCGTAGGCACCAAGCCAATCTCCCCATTTTGAATCCCCATTGTCCATTATATCACTTTATGTGTCCTTATCTAGCCATAGTTTATTTAACTCCCACATCTAAGTGAGTTATAAATGAGAACATGAAGCATCTATTTTTCTCTTCTTAAGTTACTTTATTTAGGATAGTGGCCTCAAATTCCAAGCAAGTTGTTGTAGGAGTCATTTTTTTTTTTTTTAGACAGAGCCTTTAGCTGTCACCCTGGATAGAGTGCTGTGGTATCACAGCTCACAGCAACCTCTAATTCCTAGGCTTAAGCGAGTCTCTTGCCTCTGCCTCCCAAGTAGCTGGCCTGCCACAATACCCGGCCATTTTTTTGGTTGCAGCCGTCATTGTTGTTTGGGAGGCCTGGGCTGGGGCTGGATTCGAACCCACCAGCTCAGGTGTACGTGGCTGATGCCTTAGCCAGTTGAGCCACAGGCGCCGAGCCAGAAGACATTATTTTATTATTTCTTACCGCTGTATACTACACCATGGTATATACAATAGAACCTCTGTAGTTGACCATCATCCTATGTTGACTGCCTTCCTAAGTGACCTAATTGTCATAGACTGCACATACACCACATGTACTCAGTGGAAGTTCCTTATGTTGACCACCTCCATATGTCAATTAGTTTGTTACAGTCACCTGGGTGTCAGCTTACAAAGGATACCAAATATTTATTTTTTTGAGACAGAGCCTCAAGCTGTCACCCTGGGTAGAATGCTGTGGCACCACAGCTTACAGCAACCTCCAACTCCTGGGCTCAAGCGATTCTCCTGCCTCCGCCTCCCAAGTAGCTGGGACTATAGGCACCCACCACAACGCCCAGCTATTTTTTTTGTTGTTGTTGCAGCCGCCATTGTTGTTTTGTGGACCTGGGCTGGATTCGAACCTGCCAGCTCAGGTGTATGTGGCTGGTGCCTTACCCGCTTGAGCCACAGGCACCAAGCCAAGGATACTTGTACTTGGATACAAGTATTTTCTTTATTTACTAATCACGTCATAGGCACCTAGGTTGATTCCTGATCTTTGCAGTTGTGTCTTGTGCTACAGTAAACATGAGTGCAGGGTGTGTATGTGTGTGTGTGTTTTCTTTTTTGAGACAAAATTTCACTCTTGTCACTCAGCTATGATACCATAGCTCATAGCAACCTCAAACTCTTTTTTTTTTTTTTTTTTTTTTTAGACAGTGCCTCAAGCTGTCACCTTGGATAGAGTGCTCACAGTAAATTATAATTCCTGGGCTTAAGCGAGTCTCTTGCTTCTGCCTCCCAAGTAGCTGGGACTACAGATGCCCGCCACAATGCCCGGCCATATTTTGGTTGCAGCTGTCATGGTTGTTTGGCGGGCCCGGGCTGGATTCGAACCCGCCAGCTCAGGTGTACATGGCTGGCGCCTTAGCCCGTTGAGCCACAGGCGCCGAGCCAGCAACCTCAAACTCTTAGGCTTAAGCAATCCTCTTGCCTCAGCCTCCTGAGTAGCTAGGACTATAGGTGTATGCCACTACACCCAGCTAGTTTTTCTATTTTTAGCAGAGATGGAGTCTTACTCTTTCTCAAGCTCAGTGGTTCTCAACCTTCCTAATGCCGTGACCCTTTAATACAAGTTCCTCATGTTGTGGTGAACCTCAACCATAAAATTACTTTAGTTGCTACTGTAGCTACTAAGTAGAACGAAAATAATTTTATGGTTGGGAGTCACCACAACATAAGGAACTATATTATTCATGTAGTAACTGTATTATTCATGAAGTAGCAACAAAAATAATTTTATGCTAGCAATGAAAATAATTTTATGGTTGGGGGTCACCACAACATGAGGAAGTGTATTAAAGGGTCACGGCATTAGGAAGGTTGAGAACCACTACTCAAACTGGTCTTGAACTTTTGAGCTCAAGCAATCCATTAGCTTTGGCCTCCCAAAGTGCTAGGATTACAGGGGTGAGCCAAACGTGCCTGGCCTGCAGTTATTTTTTTTTTTATATATAATGATTACTTTTCCTCTGGATGATACTCAGTAGTAGGATATAGAAATGAATGTTAGATCCACTTTTTAGTTCCTTGACAAATCTCCAAACTGATCTCCATAGAAGTTGTACTAGTTTATATTCCCACAAACAGTGTGTAAGTGTTCCCTTTTCACCATATCCATGCCAACATCAAAAACAAAGTCACCGTTTTTTTGAATTTTTAATAATGGCCATTCTAATTAGAGTAAGATGGTATTTTGTTGTGGCTTTAATTTGATGTTTACTGATGTTGAACAATTTTTCATGTTTGTTGACCATTTCTATATCTTGCTTGTCATGTCATTTGTCCACTTTTAATAAGGTTGTTTGGGTTTTTGTTCCTAAGTTGTTTGAGTTCCTTGTAGATCCTGCATATTAGTCCTTTGTTGGATAAATATATTACAAATATTTTCCCCCATTCTGTAGGTTGTCTTTTTGCTCTTATTTCCTTGTTTTTCTTTTCCTAAGCAGGTGCTTTTTATTTTAATTAAGTCTTATTTGTCTATTTTTGGTTTTGTTGCTTTTGGGGTGTTAGTAATAAATTCTTTGTCTAGGGCCTAGAATTAGGCCAATGAAGAATTTTTTCTAGGTTTCATCTAGGATTTTTATTGTTTCAGGTCTTACATTTAAGTTTGAAATCTATCTTGAATTAAGTTTTGTATATGGTAGGAGATAGGGATACAGTTTCATTCTTCTACTTATAGTTATCCCGTTTTTCCAGCACCATGTATTAAATAGTGTGTCCTTTCCCCAGTGTATGGTTTTGTCTGCTTTGTCAAAGATCAGTTGGTTATAGATGTGTGGTTATATTTCCAGGTTCACTGTTCTGCTCCATTGATATATATATATACATATATATACATATATATATACACACACACAAACACACACACATACATACTTTGGAGCCAGTATCATACTAGTATGCCCTTGTAGAAGTCAGGTAATGTGATACTTCCAGTCTTGTTCTTTTTGCTTAGCACTGCTTTGGCTATTTGGGCTCTTTTTTTGGTTCCACATCAATTTTAGAGTTGTTTTTTCTAATTCTGTGAAAAATGATATTGGTATTTTGATAGGAATTACATTGAATCTGGAGATTGCTTTGAACATTATGGTTATTTTAACAATGTTGAGGCCAGACAAAGTAGCTCATGCCTATAATTTTATCACTTTGGGAGGCCAAGGCAGGAGGATTGAGACTAGGAGTTTGAGACCAGTCTGAGCAAGAGTGAGACCCTGTCTCTACAAAAAATATTTAAAAATTAGCCAGACATGGTGGTTCCTACCTGGATTCTCAGCTATGGGGGAGCCTGAGGATCTCTTGAGCCTAGGAGTTTGAAATTGCAGTAACGGATATAGTGTTATTACTGCACTGTAACCTGGGTAACAGTTGAGACCCTATCTCAAAAAAGGAGGGGGGCTGGGAAAACGTCCAGATATGCTTGCACATGCCTCTAAGTAGTACTTTGGGAGGCCCTATTTCAAAAAATATATATACTGATTCTCCTTATCCATGAGCATGGGATGTTTTTCATTTTGTTCTTTCATCACTATTTTGTAGTTCTTATAGAGATCTTTTATTTCCTTGGTTAAATTTTTTCTAGGTATTTTATTATTTTTCTAGCTGTTGTAAATGGGATTGAGTTCTTGATTTGGTTCTCAGCTTGGTCATTACTGGTGTGTAGAAATACTATTGATTTTTTAATATTGATTTTATAACCTGAGATTTTATTGAATTCAGATATCAAATCTAGGAGTACTTTGGAAGAGTTCTTAGGGTTTTCTAAGATTGTATCAGCAACAGACATATTTATATTTTTTTCCTGTTTAGATGTTCTTTGTTTCTTTTTCTTGTCTGATTCCCCTGGCTAGGACTTCTAGTACTATGTTGAGTAGAAGTGGTAAAAGTGGGCATCTTTGTCTTGTTCTATTTTTCTTATTCAGTGTAATGTTGGGTGTGAGTCTGTCATATACAACTTTTATTATTTTGAGGTTTGTTCCAATTTTTGAGGGTTTTTATCATGAAAGAATTGCAGGTTTTAGCAAATGCCTTTGCTGCATCTATTGAGATGATGAAATATTTTTAATTTTGTTTATGTGGTGGATCACAGTTATTGACCTGTATGTTGGACCTTCTCGAATCCCTGGGATGAAACTCACATAATCATGGTGAAGTATCTTTTCCATGTGCCATGTGCTGTTGGATTTGGTTTGTTAGTATTTTGAGGATTTTTACATCTATGTTCATCAGAGATATTGGTCTGAATTTTTTGTTGTTGCATACTTTCCTGCCTTTGGTATCAGGGTGATACTGGCTACGCATGACGCTAAGCTTTGTTGTTGTTTGGGAAGGGTTTTTTTCGTTGGTGGGGGAAGGTTTTTTATGATTAGGGTTAGTTTGGTTTTTGAGATAGGATCTTACTCTGACACTTTTGCTGGAATGCAGTAGTGTGATCATAGCTCATAGCAACCTCAAATCCCTGCGCTCAAATGATCCTCCTGTCTCAGCCTCCCAGGTATCAGTCTATTACTATCGGCAGGCACCACCACACCTGGCTGATATTTAAATAATAATAATTATTATTTAGTAATTATTATTATATAATTATTAAATTATTATTATTATTTATCTTATACATGTGTTTATTAGGTTTCCACTTTTTACCTTCACAGAATTAAAAAGGCTTAAAATTTAATGACAGTAACAATGTTTAAGGTAAGGACTAGAAACAAAAACCTCGTAAAGAATGAGCAAAGATAAATACATTCAGAAAAGAAATCAGATGATTGCTGCACTAAAACATTAAGCAATAATAATAATGCAAAGAAAGTAACATTCACATTGTCAGATAAGAGTATGTCTGTTATAGAATGCTTTGACTCTGAAGCTCAGTATGGAGTCATCAGTTAACTACTTATTTTTTTTTCCCAAAGTCTCAAAAAGTAGACAACTAATATTTATAAATAAAAGTAAAAGATAATTTAAAAAAAACAGATTATTTTAAATCAATTTAAATTATTTTATTTTTTGTATAGATGGCATCTTACTAACTTGCCCAGGCTAGTCTCAAGCAATCTTCCTGCCTCAGCCACCTCAGTTGTCCAAGAGATTTTTTTTTTTTTTTTTTTTTTTTTTTTGAGACAGAGCCTCAAGCTGTCACCCTGGATAGAGTGCCATGGCATCCACAGCTCACAACAACCTCCAATTCCTGGGCTCAAGCGAGTCTCTTGCCTCTGCCTCCCCAGTAGCT
>CAUYON010080963.1:0-28302 GCA_963573935.1 Arctocebus calabarensis | reverse complement strand
CCAATTCATAATTGCTAAGTCATGGAAGAAGCCCAAGTGCCCATCGACCCACGAGTGGATTAATAAATTGTGGTACATGTACACCATGGAATACTATGCAGCCTTAAAGAAATATGGAGACTTTACCTCTTTCATGTTTACATGGATGGAGCTAGAATATATTCTTCTTAGCAAAGTATCTCAAAAATGGAAGAAAAAGTATCCAATGTACTGAGCCCTACTATGAAGCTAATTTATAGGTGTCATATGAAAGCTATAACCCAACTATAGCACAAGAATATGGGAAAGGAGCAAAGGAGGGAAGGGGAGGGGGGAAGTTGGGGTGGAGGGAAGGTAATTGGTGGGGCCACACCTATGGTGCATCTTAGAAGGGTACAGGTGAAACTTACTAAATGCAGAATACAAATGTCTTCATAAAATAACCAAGAAAATGCCCTGAAGGCTATGTTAAACAGTTTGATGAAAACATTTCAGATTGTATATGAAACCAGCACATTGTACCCCTTGATTGCACTAATGTACACAGCTATGATTTAATAATAAAAAATAAATTTTAAAAAACGAATTTCTATTTTTATTGTTTTGTTTATCCTATATTTCTTTTATCCCTCTGTTCCTCTATTGTTGTCTTCCTTTGTGTCTCATTGATTTTTTTACATTGGTATGCTTTGATACTCTAATCTATTTTTTCCCTGTAACTTCTTTGGGCATACACTTGTTCAAAATTTTACTTTGTTCTCCATGGTGCCTAGGCGTCTAGCAAAAGCTAGGTCCCAACAGAATTCTAAAACAGGCAAGATAAAAATCTAACTCTTCAGGAAGCACCAGGAAAAATAGAGATGCTAAATGTGTGGTGCAACTCCTTTGCTCCCCAGGAAATAGCTAGGACCAATGTGGGGGAGGTCTCTCCTGATCACATGATATTCTGCTCGGGATAGGGATTGACAAGAAGGTGTCTTCATTTCTTCTACCAGTTTCAACATGGCGAATTCTGCACTTGTCTGGAGTATAGGTATCTATCTCTCAAGTAGTTTCTGGATTTCTCATTAAGGGAATTGATCTCTGTGTTGCTTGAATATGAGTGTCTGTGGTGGGGAGGAGAGCCCAGAGCTTTCTATTCTGCCACCTTTGTGACATTATCATTTCTTTTATTATAGATGAAGAAAGGAGACCAAGAGAGATTAAAGCTTTTTCTATACATAGTATTGATTGGGGGAAATTGGGATTTGAACCTAGGCCTATAAAAGTTTACAGACAGCATTTTCTTTTTAAACCCACCCTCCCACTAGGCCTTGAGGGAAACATGGACTAGAAAGATGGAGAAATATGAAAGTAATATAGAGAATTTTTTTTCTCATTGTCACAGTATCCCAACTGTCATAATTAAAACTTAATATGAGACTGTAAGCTTGTTAAGGGGTAAAATTTTTCTTCACTTATGATTCCTTACTACTTAACACAATATCTGGTATATGATAGGCTTAATAAATGTTTAGTCAATATATTAATAGGATTATTTTATAATTGTTTTATTATAACATGGTTTCTTATTATTCAGGTTCAATAACACTCATTTCTTGAATGAGTATTAATTGAGTATTTTCTATGTGCCAGATAATAGTTTACCTTGCAGGCATTATAGTTTCAACAAGAAGAACAAAATTGCTACTCTCATAGAACTTAAATTTTAGTTGGAAAATAGATGAAAAAGAGTGAGTGTGTGTGTGTGTGCGTGTCCGTAGGTATTATAAACAGAGATGTGTTGAGATGGATATGTAGACATTGAAGTTGGAGGCTGAGTGAGTAGGAGATGCCTGTGTCAACTCTAGAAGGAAAAGCATTCTAGGCAAGGCATGTAAAGTATAATTGAAGAACAGTAGGAAATTCAGTAGGTTCTTGGGATTGGGAAGGAGCTCAGCATGTTTGAGGAACAGAAAGAAAGCAAGTGCACTGGAAAGAGGGTGAGAAGAGTGGTATGAGAGGGTAGAGTGATAGCAGGAGCCAGATCATGCAGAGCTGGATATTATCCTACAGATGATTTGAAGCTATTGGATGGTTTCAAGTAGTGAGTGATGTGATTTGATTTGCATTTTTCAAAGGTGACTAGATACTATGCAGATTGTGTGTCTCTTTCACCATAGCTGCTCTTTTAGCAAATTGTGTTTTTTTTTTTCTTTTTAAGCTGAATTGGTAAGGTTATTGGCTCACAATTTTTTTTTTTGTGAGCAACTTCTACAATAATTCACAGGGAAATTGCTTAGGAAAATTAGAAGAAAACCATTCAAGAAAATAAGACTTTGTATCTGCAAAGGACTACCTAAAACTGTTTGCTTTTTTTGAGCATCCAGAGAAGTTAGTTCTAGAATCTAGAGTATCATTAAAACTGAGAAAGAAAGTTGTGACCAAAGGAGATAATTGCCTGCTAAGGTATGTAGCTGTTTGATCCAATGACTGTGATCAGATTTAATATGGATCTGAGTGAACATTTATAATCATAATTGTAGATATTGACTAATATGATTTTTTAAAGCAAGCATTTACTGTCTTATTTTAATATGCATGTTCACAAATATAGTCTCCTAGACAGGAAAAACAAGGGGAGGGTCTGTGGCTTGATACAATGGACTATGACATAACTTTGTGTAAAAGCAAACCTTATTAACTCAAAAATTGCTGGTAATGATTTCTTAGTTTAATTTTAACTTGAAACAGGCAAACTGTCTCAAGAGAATTAGATTTTAGCAGTTGTATTGGGGTGTGAAGTATCTAAGAAAAAGGCTGTATTTTTTTCTCCCCTCCCACTAGATATTGGTGAAAATCATTGTGATTCTTTTATTGCTTTGATAAGTGATGAAGTCCTGAGGGTAGTAACTTCCTTGCAGTCTACTTACTTAAGCCAGACCTACCTTTTTTTGTTTTTTACATTTTCCTGTTCGTCCTGCTGTTAACACAGTAAGTTAATAGGCTCTGCTATATCACTTCATTTCTGTTGCCTATGATCATAAAAAGCCTGATGGATCAATATAAGGATTTTAATGTATGTTTCCTGCCTTTTTCATTAAAAGTTTGAAGCCAGAGTATTGAAATGAAGTTGAGACATAATCTTTTTTGAGCTTCACTCCCATGAAGTGCTTCCCAGGGAGAGTGAGGGTCTCTGGCGATAACAGTCTACACATGGTGGCTTTCATAAAATTAAGAAGGAGAGTTGCCGCTCCAGCAATTTTATGGAACACTTTTTTCCTCAGGAATTAGAGAATGTTGAGCAGATGTTTAGCACATCCTCCACTGTGCATTCTAAAGCAGTGTCCTCATTTGAATGTTTAATTCTTATTTTGAGGCATGGCTCAAGCTGATAAGAGCTTATTCCAGTGCACATCTGTGGTGTGCTGGCAAATGATTAACAACAGGCTCTGGGGGCAGGGAGTAGCCTTGATTTGTAGTGTTTACTGAGTTCTAAGGTGTATAAGGCCAATTTCAAACTACTGGATGATGACATTGAATGTGGAGTTGGGAAGACAGCACATCTTTATGTAATAGTTCTCCCATACAAATATAATACATAGAAATAATGTCATGAGTATTGGACAATAGTAAATGCAGAAAATTAATTAGAGTTTTGAGTTGTTATAAACTAAAAACTTTGTTTTTAGTAAGATTTATTTGGTCATAACGTTTAAGTTATTTAAGAATTTAGCAACCACCTTGGAAAACTCTTAGAACTTAATAATTGGGCCTGACCAGCTGATCCCACAGGCTGGTACACCTGTCTTTCTAATCAAAATGAACTTTTTTCTATGTAAATGATTATTTCCACAATGCTTCTGACTCTTCGGGGAGAAATCCCCATAACCATTTTCTGAAAGGTTTGTTTCATTTACCAGAAACACTCAGTAAAGCAAGGACTATTGTGGCAGTTGTGATTCAAGGGCAGACTAACTGGACAAGGTGTCAAGGAGTTTTGAGTCACATCTCAGCATCCACAGCCATGACCTTGCTAGTAGTGATGTTTTACCAAGAGAGGACATAGCAATTATATAATAGGGACTCAATAACTTTGCCTCAGAATTCAACTTAAAGAAGATGTGATATGTATGAGGTGAGACAATTGAGTTCTCAAACTCATCCTAGAAAAAGTGCTACAAACATCATTGCTGTATATCACTATGGTCCCCTCGAAGTATTCCCCTTGGGAAGCTATGCACTGATGCCAACACCTAGTCTACCCTCCGAAGCAATTTAAAAATTCTTTCTAGAATGGCCACCAGAGCAGTCCTCACAGGAGATCTTACAATTAAGTTCATGATCTCATCCTAGAAAAAGCACTTTGAAAGGTGGACTAAGCACTGGCTTCAATGCATAGCTTTCCAAGGGGAGCACTTTGATATGATTATAGTGATATTCAGCAATGAGGTATGAGTTCATGAACTTAATTGTCTGGCCTCATAGTCATTGCACTATGTAAATTTATTTATCCTATTGTCTTCATAGGGGAAGGGGTAGAGAATTTGATTTGGATCAGGATTGGTAATTTGCATATTATTCTTGCTTTAAGAATACAGTTTAGAACTGTATGTGGTAATGTACTCACTTATTCATTCCCTCGTTTTTCACATAGGTATTGGGTCCCTGTGGCATGCAAGGTGTCGCATTAGGCACAGGGTATTCAAAGGCAAGTAAATTAGCCTTCTGTTCTAGAGGTTGCAGTTTAGTGGAGAAACAAATACATATATAAATCACAATTTAATATGATAATTAATATTTTAGTACATAAATAAATAAAGTTACATGTGAGCACTGGGACTGAACAATAGGTTGAGACTTTTCATAAGCTACTTCCTTAAAAAATGGAGGGAATAAGTGATAGTTTAAAGCAATATCCTGAGAGATGTATGATGAAGAAAGAACCCAAGATACCAGACTGATTTCATGTCCTAACAGTATTCCTTACTCCTCTTTTGGTAAAGCCTTGTTGACAGTGGTGTCTGGGTTGTATAGTCAGCAACCTTTGTAGGAGGAACTCCATACTGGGTGCACTGACTTTATTGGGATAAATCACGACACAGAGTCCTGACCAGTTACCTCAAGAAAATAGGGTTATCTCAAAAAGACAGAGAGCCACAATGCAGCAATTCTGAAGAGCCAGGGATGCTCTCATTCCTTCTCAAGGATGAGGGCCATTACCTTTTTGTTTCTCTTTTGACTGCTATTATACTCTGTTTCCTGCTGGACGTTAACACATGGCCCGTAAAAGGCTGCCCTGGCCTCCACGAAAGCATTACAGCTCTCCATAGATAATATCCTTTTGACCTGTCTCCCTTACTGCTAACCCTTGAAGGGTTAGGAGCTCTCCCAGGCCAGTCAGCTAAGAGCAGAGCTGGGGAAGGACACACTGTCCACAGCATGACTGTTTGGGGCAGCTCAAGAGTGCAGACAAGAACTCCCCAGAAGGAAGGGAGCGGGTGGGCATTTCAGCCTATAGTGGGCGGGTCTCAGGGAGTGCTGGGCCAAACACACAACCAGAAGGCAGGCAGTCTGGCTATTTGGCCTAGCTTCACTATTTGCTACTTGCAGACCTTGAACAAGGATTGCTTTTTAGTGAGCCATCAGGATAATAGGATTGCAGTAATTAATACCTGCCTTACCTACTTATTCTAAGGACCACAATGCCAAAAAATACTAAAATATATATAATATATATTAAAAATATATAATATATATTATATATAATATAATATATATATTAAAAAATATATATATGTATGTATAAAAGCTTTAGTAGAAAGATAGCTGAGCATTGAACAATATGAGATTTCTTTGGGGATTCATCTATACATACTTTTGGAAATAGTGGCAACCTGGGCAAGTTCAGAGGCAAAGCACAGAACTTCCATAGAGGCAAAGGTGATGGAAGAGAGAGACAAGACTGGGCAGAGCAGGGCTTGAAGATGGGGCTTTGGCTCCAGAAGCAGGTAGATGATGTGTATTGCAGGGAAAACCCTGCTCCAGCCCCTGCTTGTTCCTTTAATCCCTTTTTTCCTTCTAGCCTAAGAACATTCAGGAACAAGAACAGAAAAAAGATGGGAACTATATAGGTTCATTCTGCTTTTCTTCCCTGGGACAGTGCTTAGAGAGCTTGTCACCCTCCTGAGAGGAGGTAGTGGAGAGATCCAACAAATTAAGGTCCTAAAATAATATTCAGGTACACATTCTCCTTTCCCTGGTCAGTAATGATCAGAAACCTAGTGGGGCTAGATTACCACTGATTCCATCAAAGGAAGGTTGTAGAAGTCAGGACCTGACCAAAATTCTAGTACAGTGGATTATTTCTGAAAAGAATTAATTGTTAGAAACTTTTAACATAGAGGTTAACAGCATAGAGGTTTTCAAATTCAAGGGTCACTCATCCTCATTCCTCTGGATTTGCTGTGCTATCACTATGGTCACTATTGTTCCTCTAGACAACAAAGGGGAACAAAGAAAAGAGTGACAGTGACAGGAGCTGGGGTCAGTGGTCTGGGGGCTACATGGTGCTGCTTGGATGAGAAGCTGGAGCCCACCTGCTTTGAGCACTGTGACCACTTTGGAAGGTCCTTGGAGATTCCGAGTAAGTCCTAAAGTTCTTTTGATGGAAAGGAGCATATATCCAACCTGCAATTTAACAAATGCAAAATGAGAACCTACTGCAAGGTATAAATTGTCCTATTTGGGGGGGAGGAGGGGATTGGAAGGTAACCTGGATGTGTTTCTGGCCCTCGGAGTTTATGGTACAGTAAAGAAAATGTGGGCACAGATCGTAACAGCACCGACTGAGGATGCTTCGTGCTGAGCCATGTGTCTTGGAGCCATGTGGTGGATGTGCAGGCTGCAATCCTCACTTTAGGCAAGTGAATAAATTGTTCTGGGCTTCAGTTTCCTAATCTATAAAAAGAGATTCTTAATTAGTTCTTGATAAGTGACCTCTGTAGAACACCTAACCTCATCATTGATTACAGAGTTAGCATTCAACAAATCTCTCCTTTCCTTCCTGGGGGAATTAGCAGTGGAGTGGGGGATCAACACCTTTGGGGGAGAATTTTGGTGCCAGTAAATCTTTCAGAAATGGCACAATGCATTCAATATGAGTGAACTCCAGAACAGATAAAGTCCCCCTTACATAAACAAAAGGAGGACTATGTGATGGGTTTGTAGAAGACACTGTCTGGGACATCACTAAGAGAAGGGAGGAATTCAGCACAAGTCACTGTGAAGACCTTTCAAGTCTTTGGCTTCTTGAAGAGTGAGGTCTTGACTGGTCAGATTCAAAAGCTGAAAAAAAGCATTTTTGTCAAGTCTACTGACCTTTCTTGAATGCATTGATTTAATTCCCTTCTAAATATATTTGTTTTCATCCCCCCTTGACTGAAAAAGGCTTTTAGTTTGAAGACCTGAGAATGCTTTTGAGTCCATCCTTCCTAGAGGGCAGCATGAGATGTGGGAGTTAGAAGGTGAAGTGCCAAAGGCGAGAGAAATTGAGCAGTTTAACAACAAATCAGAAAGAGAATTTCGTTCTGCTGAAGTTTAGATCAGCCTGAATGGAGGTTGTTGGCTATGATGGTCCTGCCAGATCATCTCACACAAGTTCTAGAGTAGAAGGATCTGAGCTACACCAAGGCCCCTAAGCGTGAGTCAGTACTAAACTATAGGGTGAGGGGAAGTGCTAGAAAAGTGCTGGGGAGCATGAGTGGGACGCAGGCTAGAGAAAACACACAACAAAGGTCGTCCTCTTACAGAACAAGTGCCCTGGAGTCCTGCCAGTGCTCTCTGCCCTGCAGGCATTGGTGAAGTCCAGTAGGGGAGTAGACTTCGGCCTTGCCTTCTAAAGCAGTCTTTCTCTACTGCATTATTGATGAAGAACTCATTGGGAAAGTTTTCTTTTGCTTTCTAAAAGAGAAGTCAGAATAAGGCAAGTCCAGAATTTACTGATTTTCCAAGCCAAGGAAATGATTTGCTTCTGTTAGTTTCCCATACCCATTTTCCAAATTATGTGCCCAACTCACAGCTCCTAAAGTATTTAAGGATGTATGCCAAGCACTTTTTTATAGTTTTATGTTATTTTTGATTGATGAGTAATACTTACATACACATGTATTTATGTGTTACAGTTTGATAGTGCAATACATGTATAAATTGTATAATGATATAAAATCAAGCTAATTAATATATTCATCACTTTGTTTCTTTGTGGTAAGAACATTTAAAATCCTCTCTTTTCACATGTTGAAATATGCAATATATTAAACTTGTGAACTACATCAAACTGGTAAAATACCTCTGTTTCTGGGTAAGCTTTAAAGTTCTTTTTTTTTTTTTAAATTGTTTTGACCCTTTAGAACCTGGTGAAAACAGTTGTCACCTTTCTCCAGAAATAGAAGGATACATATAAAATTTTCCATGAAATTTCAGAAGATTAAGACCCCTGGTTTAGAAACACTGACTATTGAATTATAGGCACTATTGTGTTAATGTGTAAAAGCTTGCTGCCTCCTTAGTGGTCGGTTGTGAATAAGTCCATACAGCTTTCTTACTTGGTTTCTTGCACAAACTCAGACTATTGTTAAAAACTTCTTTGCAGAGAGGTCTCTGGATTAATAGAATTAATGCATACAGAACACTTAGGTTGGTGCCAACCCTATGGTAAACACTAACCATTAGCTACCATTATAATCATCATCTCTCTATACTCATAGTAACTTGAATGTGGAAAGGTTGTGCCAGCCTTATCTCTCTCCTACAATTCACTCTTCTGATGGATGGACATCTAGGTCCAGCTTGATTACCTCTCACAGGTAATCTGCAGGTTGCTTACCGCCTTGCAGGAGAATATGATTTAGTGTTAGCCAACAGTTAATTTCCAATCCAATTTTTCTGTCACCTGCATTCTCCCAGCTCTTATTTATTTTGAGTGAGAAAGAGGTTGGTAGATTACTTGTTAATTATCCTACAATTTTTAAAAGAAAAAAACATAATATGAACTTGTTTGATGATTTTATTATCTATTTTGGGATACATAAAATAATGAAAGTGTTCTTGTTTATTTTTATTTTGGGTGGGATACTTCTTGAAGCAATCTCCAAGATGAAGTCCAGGTTTCCTCTTGCATGTCTCACAGTAGAAAACAGTTTCTTACCATTCACCTTTCTCTTTACTTCAGCTGAAAAGCATGCAACACTTTGCTGATTTTTTGTTTCATTTTTCATTTTAAAAAGCACCTTTTCATTTAGCCTTTCATCAGTGTCAGAAGATGATGGTCTCTCTTCCTTGAATTTCTGTTCCTTGCATTGCTCACAAACAATGAGTGATGAGATTTCTCCTGTAAGAAAGATGTGTCTGCACTTTTTCTCCACTCTCTTTCTTTTCTAATGAGTAAAGGATGTAGTTATTTACAAGTGCTACTTCCATCAGACAGGAGAATAATTTTTTTCCACCATTTGTAGGACTTCCTTGTAAATCTTTAATATCCACAGTACTGATAAGCTTTGCCCACTCTTCCCATAAACTTTGTGTATTTTAAAGTAACTGTCAGTTTTTCAAATTGAACAGGATATTTCTTTCTATAACCAGTGATCAACTGTGTTTGAGGGCCAAAGAATGTGCTCAGTATTATCCCTAACCTCTGGTCATAGAATAAAAGGAACATCAACAAATGCAACAAGAAAAAGTGTCAAATATCTTCCAACATTGGAATGAAACAGGAACATCATTATATCAGACAAGGTCCAACATAAGATCGGAAAGGGTTGATTAATGATCTATGGAAAAGTCTCTTAAAAAAAAAACCTCAGTATTTGAATATGTGTCTGTACATTTTTTCATGTATCACCTGTCTATTAATTTGTCCACATTGGGGGTATGGAACAAGATGGCAGACTAGAGACATCTTCTTACTAGCCACTCACAGCACGATGGGAGAAAGAGAATTCCAACCTCCTCTGCCTGGGCGAACCTACCTAGGGACATCACTCTGGGGGCAGTGAGGGACTCCAGGAGCCAGGAGGAGGTCTGGAGCTAAGGAACACCAGCACAAAAAACACATGCTTGCATATAGGCTGGCCCCTCCCACAGATGTCTGGGGACAGGAAAAGACTGTCGTTTTTTAATTTTGGACTCAGCTACTCACTGGAGCTGCCGTGGAAGGCTTAAACGAGTGAGTGGACTCAAACAGTGTCAAGCGGCCAGGATTGAACACTAGGTGGGGTGGAACTCCCATCAGCTTGGTTACTAGCAGGGCACTGCAATTAGAGGAAGGCCATGCTGGAAGAACTGTCCACAGGTCCTAGTGCACAGCTGGCTTTGGTTGTCCTGCAGAGCTCAGCAAACATCCTTGGGTGACCAGAATGGCCTCTGCACACCTGGCTGCACACCAACAATGGCCACTTTGCTGTCAGGGGCCACTGTTTGACATGCCTCCTAAGAAATCTGGCCAGAGCTTTAGGATTCCAATCCTGTGGGGAATGAATGCTGAAGAAGTGACCAGGCCCTGATGGAGGGCAAATAAGGCAGGTACATAGGACCAGGCCTCCTCCTGCAACTAAAGAGTGGCCTCTGGTCTTCATTTTATATAGCAAAACCAGCATGTGTGTTCTCTGCCTCCTAACACCATAGCACCACCTGGTGTGCAGGCAAAATATTACTATACATACACACATATTTCTTTCATTTTTTGCTCCTATTTTCAATTTTTTTCTTAGTCATTTTGTTTTTGTTGTTGTGGGTTTTTTTTTTTTTTTTGAGACAGAGTTTCACTCTATTGCCCTCAGTAGAGTGCTATGGCATCACAGCTCAGAGCAACCTCCAGCTCTTGGGCTTAGGCAATTCTCTTGCCTCAGCCTCCCAAATAGTTGGGACTACAGGCACCTGCCACAATGCCCAGCTATTTTTTTGTTACAGTTTGGCTGGGACCAGGTTCAAATCCACCATGCTCAGTATATTTGGTTGGTGCCCTAGTCACTGAGCCACAGGCACCACCCTGGTGGTTATTGTTTTTTATTTTGTTCTTTTTTTGTCTGTTGTATTTTCATTTTTACTTTCTTCAATACCAAGAGCTTCTCTTTTTTCTTTTTCTTTTTTCTCTTTTCTTTTCTTTTTTTTTTTTTGAGACAGTTTTATTATGTCACCCTCGGTAGAGTGCTGTGGCATCACAGCTCACAGCAACCTCAAACTCTTGCCTCAGCCTCCCAGGTAGCTGGGACTACAAGAATCAATCACAACACCCACCTTTTTTTTGTTGTTGTAATTGTCATTGTTGTTTTTAACAAGACCAGGCCAGGTTTGAACTCGCCAACCCTGGTGTATGTGGCCAGTCCCCTAATCACTGACCTATGGGTGCTGAGCCGGCTCCTCCTTTTTCGATACAGTTTTTCAGCTCCTTTTATTCTTTTTTATTTCTCTCCTTTGGTAGAGATTTTTTCTACTTTTCTCACTTTTCCCATATAAATTTCTCATATAACAGCTAAGATATCCCTTTTTCTATATTTTATATAATTGTATTTTTCATTTTTCATCTACTTTTATTTTATTATTATTTTTCCTTTTCTCTGAGAGCTGGAGGTCATGGCATTGGTCAGGTTGGGGGGGGTCACCGTATTGGTCTGACTCAAGGAGGCCATGAGCTCATGGTCTAGGGCAGGAGTCCTCAAACTTTTTAAACAGGGGGCCAGTTCACTGTCCCTCAGACCTTTGGAGGGCCAGACAATAGTTTAAAAAAAAAAACTATGACAAATTCCTATGCACACTGCACAAAGACCTCCTAACTTCAGAAAAAAAAGGCACCCCCTTAACTGCAAAAAAGAGGCCTTACTAACTGCAAAATAAAAAAAAAAAAAATACATCTCCTAACTTCAAAAAAATAAATTCTAACTTGTTTTTACCTTCGTTCTTAGGCAAGCACCCAAGACTGAGAGGAGGAGTCGAGAGACAGAGAGAAGGAGGGGATTCGAAGAGTGCGACACACATTCCACACATGCATACTGCAGGCCTGGGATGAGTTGGCTGCTAAGCAGGACAGGCAGTGGTGGCAAAAACACCTGGCAGGCCAGCTAAATGTCCTTGGTGGGCTGCATATGGCCCACAGGCCATAGTTTGAGGACCCCTGGTCTAGGGTGTACTTCTAGCTTTGGCCTTTAGAAAGATGGTATTGGTAAGTCCTTACTGTGACATACTGCTGATTTTTTTCTATATTTGGCAGAAGTCGGGTCTTAATTTAGCCTAGACCAATAAGAGCTCCTGACTTTGAGGAACCCACCCAGCCTGGTTCCCCAAAATCCTAGAGTTGTGGGTGTGGTTAAAACACCCTACTGATCACCACCATTTCTCCTGTTGCTCTCTTTCTCCTCTCCTTTTCACCAATTCTTTCTTTTACTCCCCCTTCTTTTTTAAAAATTTTGCCCTTTATCCTTTTCTTTTCTTTCTCCCTTCTTGCTCCTTACCCTTATCTTCTATTTGGCCTCATAACAAAAGGCCACTTCAACACCTAAGCTCTCAGACAAGGTAATTTAAATCAAGGAGGTAGTGAGAAGGAAAAAGTAGGGGAAGGAAGTGAACAGGAGAAAACACTCATGAGGAGGAACAAACAGAAAAATTCTGGCAAAATGAAAAACCAAAACAGAGCACTCCCTCCCCAAGGACATGAGGTGAGTACTGCAGAAGATTCCACCTATTAGGAATTAATGGAAATGACAGAAAGGGAATTTAAAATATGGATGGCAAAAACAATAAAGAGAATTGATAAGAAAATGGAAAAACAGGCTCAGCACCTGTGGCTCAATGGTCTAAGGCACCAGCCACATACACCTGAGCTGGCGGGTTCGAATCCAACCTGGGCCCGCCAAACAACAATGACGGCTGCAACCAAAAAATGGCCAGGTGTTGTGGCAGGCACCTGTAGTGCCAGCTACTTGGGAGGCGGAGGCAAGAGTCTCACTTGAGACCTGAAATTGGAGGTTGCTGTGAGCTGTGACACCACAGCACTCTATGCAGGGTGACAGCTTGAGGCTCTGTCTCAAAAAAAAAAGAAAGTGGAAAAACAGAACCAAAAAATGGAATTAAGAATATAGAAAGTATATACAGAACTTAAGGAATTGAAGGAGTGAATCAGGGAACTCAAAGATGCAATAGAAAGTATCAATAACAAGTTAGACCATGGAGAAGAAAGAATTGCAGAGCTAGAGTATAACGTCCTTAAGCTAACCCAGGCAGTTCAAGAGGCAGAAAATGAGAGAGAAAGCAGAACATTTGCTCAGAGAATTATGGAACTTCATGAAGTGTTCAAACATACAAATTATAGGTATCCCTGAAGAGGAAGAATGTCCCAAAGAAATGGAAGCCCTACTGGAGGATATCATAAATGAAAATTTCCCAAGTTTCACTAAAGATTCTAAAATAGTCTTTTCAGAGGAATATAAACCCCACTTGGTGTCAACACAAAGAGAGTATCTCCAAGACAAATTCCTGTCCAAAGTCAAGACAAAGGAGAAAATTCTGCAAGTAGCCAAGAGTAAGTGCCAACTGACCTACAGAGAAAGATCCATCAGGGTAACAGTGAACTTCTCAGCTGAAACTTTACAAGCCAGAAGAGAATGGTCATCTACCCTTAACTCTCTTAAACAAAACAATTTTCAGCCCAGAATTCTGTATCCTGCTAAACTAAGATTAAAAATTGATGGAGAAATCAAATCTTTTACCGTTAGGTAAACATTGAGGAAATTCGCCACAATACCAGCTCCACAGGAAATAGACCTATTCTCCACACTGACAATCACAATGAACCATCAATAAAGTAAACACCCAGAAACTAAAAGGCAAAACCTAGTTTCCACAATGGTGCAAAGGATAAAACTAGGCAACAGACTTTCACAAAATAAAATGAATAGAACTCCATCACACTAATCAATTCTCTCAATAAATGTTAATAGCTTGAATTCCCCACTGAACTGGCACAGGCTGGCTGACTAGATAAAAACATACAAGCCATCCATATGTTGTTTCCAGGAAACTCACCTAACTTTAAAGAACAAAACAAGACTCAGGGTAAAGGATTGGAAAATAATATTTTAGCAAATCAAAAGAAAGGAGGGCTTACAATCTTATTTTCAGATACAAGTGGATTTAAAACAACTAAAGTTAAGAAAGATAAAGATGGTAACTTCACATTAGTCAAGGGAATAATACAACAAGAGGACATTTAACTTCTAAATATTTATGAACCCAACTTAAATGCTCCCAGATTTATGAAACAGACCTTGATTGGTCTGAGCAATATGATATCTTACACCATAATAGCTGGAGACTTTGACACCCCTCTGGCAGAACTAGACAGACCTTCTAAATAATAACTAAATAAAGATACAAGGGACTTAAATGTGACCCTAGAACAAATGGGCTTAATAGACATCTACAGAACACACTATCTCAAAACTAAGGAATATATGTTCTTCTCATCCGCTCATAGAATATATTCCAAAATGTATCATATTTTAGGTCAAAAATCAAAGCTCAACAAAATCAAAAGAAGTGAAATTATACCTTGTATCTTCTCAGACTACAAGGCAATAGTAGTACTCAACTCCAACAAAAATTTTCATCTTCACACAGATACATAGAAATTAAACAATATTACACTGAATGATAGTTGGGTCAAGGAACAGATAAAGGAGGTAATTGTTAAATTCCTCAAATATAATAACAATGAAGCTGCAAGTTGCCAATACCCATGGGATATATTGCAAAGGTGGGAAATTTATCCCATTTGATGCCTACATCAGAAAACAGAATGCACATAAATAAACTAATAAATCATCTTAAAGAAATGGAAAAGGAATAGCAATCCAATCCCAAACCTAGAAGAAGAAAAAAAATAACCAAAATAAAATCAGAAATAAATGAAATTGCAAACAAAGAATCATTCAAGGGCGGCACCTGTGGCTCATCAAGTAGGGCACTGGCCCCATATACCGAAGGTGGCAGGTTCAAACCAAGCCTCAGCCAAACTGCAAAAACAGAAAAATATCCGTGCATTGTGGCAGGTGCCTGTAGTCCCAGCTACTTGGGAGGCTGAGGCAAGAGAATCACCTAAGCCCAGGAGTTGGAGGTTGCTGTGAGCTGTATGACACCACAGCACTCTACTGAGGGCAATAAAGTGAGACTCTGTCTCTACAAAAAATAAAAAAAATTAAAAAATTAAAATTAAAAAAGAATTATTCAGAAAAGTAATGAAACGGAAAATCAATTTATTAAAAAAATAAACAATATGGATAAAACTTTTGCCAGATTAACTAGAAGCAGAAAAGTAAAATCTCTAATAATCTCAATCAGAAATGAAAAGGGGGAAAATAACAACAGATACTACAGAGATACAAGAGATTATCTCAGAATACTACAAGAAACTCTATGCCCAGAAATTTGACAATGTGTAGAAAATGAACCAATATTTAGAATCACACCTTCCTAGACTAACCATGAAGAAATAGATTTCTTGAACAAGCACGGAGATAGAAGAAACAAAAAAAAAGTCTTCCAAGAAAAAAAATCCCAGGACCAGATGGCTTCACACCAGAATTCTGTCAAACCTTCAAAGAATAGGATATACCTATACTACAGAAACTATTCTAAAAAAAGAAAAAAGGAAGGAACCTTCCCCAACATGTTTTATGAAGCAAACATCACCATGATACCAAAACCATGAAAGAACCCAACTAAAAAGGAGAACTTCAGACCAATTTCACTAATGAATATAGATGTTAAAATGCTTAATAACATCTTAGCCAATAGATTACAGCTACATATTAAAAAAAATTATACATCACAATCAAGTAAGCTTCATCCAAGGGATGCAAGGCTGGATTAACATACACAAATCCATAAATGTAATTCACCATATCAATAGAAGCAAAAACAAAGACCACATGATCCTCTCAATTGATGCAGAAAAAGATTTGATAAAATTCAGCTTCCTTTTATAATAAGAACACTTAAGAACATAGGCATAGGTGGCACATTTATTAAAGTGATTGAAACCATCTATAACAAAACCACAGAAAATGTCATACTGAATGGAGTAAAACTGAAAGGTTTTCCACTTAAAACTGGAACCAGACAAGGAGGTCCTCTATCATCACTACTATTCAACATAGTGCTGGAAGTTCTAGCCAGTACAATCAGGTAAGAAAAGGATATAAAGCGAATCCAAATGGAGGCAGAGGAAGTCAAACTCCTGCTCTTTGCTTATGATATGATCTTACACTTAGAGAACTCCAAAGACTCAACCACAAGACTCCTAGATGTGATTAAGAAATACAGTAACATCTCAGGATACAAAATCAATGTCCACAACTTAGTAACCTTTGTATACTCCATAACAGCCAAATTGAGAAGTTAATCAAACCTATGATTGCCTTCATAGTGGCTTCAAAGAAAATAAAATATCTAGGAATATACCTAACAAAAGAGGTGAAAAGGCTTGGCATCCTTAGCTCAGTGGTTAGGGTGCTGGCCATGTACACTAGGGCTGGTGGGTTTGAACCCAGCCTGGGCCTGCTAAACAAACTAACAAAAAAACCAAAAATAGCTGGGCATGGTGGCGGGTGCCTGTAGTACCAGCTACAAGGGAGGCTGAGGCAAGAGAACTGCTTGAGCCCCAGAGTTTGAGGTTGCTGTGTGCTATGATGCCACAGCACTCTACCACAGGTGACCAAGTGAGACTCTGTCTCAAAAAAAAAAAAAAAAAAGGTGAAGGAACTCTACAAAGAGAATCATGAAACCTTAGGAAAAGAAAAAAACAGAAGACATTAACAAATGGGGGAATATACCATGATCTTGGCTAGGAAGAATTAACATTGTTAAAATGTCTGTACTACACCATTAAAATACCAACATCATACTTTGAAGAATTGGAAAAAATAGTTGTTTGTTTTGTATGGAACCAGAAAAAACTCCATATAGCCAAGGCAATTTTTAATAATAAAAACAAAGCTGGAGGCATCATTCTACCAGATGTTAGGTAGAATGTCCATAGTGATCAAAACAGTAAAGTATTCATTGGCACAAAAATAGGAACATAGACACATGGAACAGAATAGAAAACCAAGAGAGGAAACCAGTTTCTTATACCATTCCGATCTTTGATAAACCAAACAAAAAACGTACACGGGGGGAAAGATTCCCTATTCAATAAATGGTACTGGGAGAACTGGATAAATATATGTAAAAGACTGAACCTGTACATTTTACCACTTAGAAAATTTGACTCACAGTGGATAAAATAGTTAAATCTAAGACATGAAATGATAAAAGGTCTAGAGCATCCTCAAGAGTCTTTACCCTTGGTGGCTTGGGGAAAGATTTTATGAAGAAGACTTCCATGGCAATTGCAACAACAACAAAAATAAACAAATGGAACTTAATTAAACTGAAAAACTTCTTCACAGCTAAGGACACAACAATCAAAGCAAATAGAAACCCTTCTGAATAGGAAGAGATATTTGCATGATATGAATCTGATAAAGGCTTGATAACTAGGACCTACAGATAACTCAATTTAATCATCAAAAAAAGAAGCAAACAATCCCATTTATCACTGAGCAAGAGACATAAACGGAACCTTCTCCCATGAAGACAGAGGAATGGCTAATAAACATATGAAAAAATGCTCACCTTCCATAATCATAAGAGAAATGCAAATCAAAACCACCCTGAGATATCTCCTAACCCCAGTAAGATTAGCCCACATCCCAGTCTCAAAGTTGCAGATGCTGGCACAAATGTGGAGAGAGGGGAACACTTTACACTGTTGATGAGACTACAAACTAATACAGCCTCTTTGGAAAGAAGTATGGAGAATCCTCAAAGAGCTCAAATTAGAACTCCTATTTCACTCTGTAATCCCTTTCTAGGCATCTACCCAATGGAAAAAATATCATTTTATCATAAAGACGTTTGCACTAGATTGTTTATCACAGCTCAATTTACAATTGCCAAGATGTGGAAACAACCTAAATACCTATCAACTCAGGAATGGATTAATAAACTGTAGCATGTGTATTCCATGAAATACTGATCAGCCATTAAAAAAGATGGCAATTTTACTTCTTTTGTTTTAATATGGATGGAGTGAAACACATTCTTAGTAAAGTATCACAAGAATGGAAAAGCAAATATCCAATGTACTCAATACTAATATGAAGCCAGTAGATGATCTAATTTACACCCACATAGGAGGGAAAACTCAATTCAATCCAAGTTGGGGGGAGGGTAATAGGGGAGAGTGGTGTGTTCCCACTTAATGGGCACAATGTGGGGTGCATGGCATACCTTTTGGGTGCAGGACACAACTGCAAGAGGGACATTGTCTAACAAATCCAAATATTGTGGGCTGGTTGTTTGTACCCTCACATTAACCTACAATTAAAAAAAGTTTTTCTATGTAGTCATAATCATATACTTGTTGTTTCATAAACTATATGACCAAGAGGAAAAAATCAAGCAACAGTTATAGGGAAACCAAAAAGTTTACTACTCAATTTTCATGGGAATTCTGAAAGAACTCTAAATGTGATTGTAAATCTTACCCCCAAATTTTAAACATAGAAGTATCTATAAGTGACTATTCAGAATTTACTTTTTCTGGAATATGGGAAGTAAGCTGGATGACTTCTGTTGGTCCTAATCTAGTTCCCTGGCTTTCGGAGGTGGACAGAGATGATCATGTGACATCCATGTTTGTCTTTGTATTCTCAGACAAAGGTGTGCAGAGTGAAGAAGCATCCTGATTACTCTTCCACTGGCAGATGGGATATCGTGCAGAAGAAGATGAAGGAATCCAAGGTCATCTGTCTTTGATGCAGTCACCATCTGTAGTGGTCAATACCGTGATCCTCATTCACCACTGCAGTATTCCTGCATATGTAACATTCCCATCTCAAGGAATCCTCAGGATAGAAGGGTAATTTATGCAAACCAAAGGAAGTGCTCCCTACGTACAATGGTAAGATGAATTTAAAATCCTCTTGATAATGTCAAACTATAAGTTATTAACCAAATTAGTGACTTCTTTTAGAAGAAAATCTGACTTCTGCAGGTTTTTCCATTTTATAAAGGAAAAATCTTATTATATTCAGCATGTCCAAGTACAAATTAATAGCACTTATATTCCAAAAGAGGGAAGATATCCATCTATTTTATCCTGTGTTGTTAGACCACACCTAAAGGATTGTGTTCAACTCTCTCTTTAAATTTATTTAAAATTTTTAAAATTTATTATTGTTTTTATTGTGCTCTACGACATGCCCCACTTCAAAAGAACAGTGACCAAAGGGAGCATCATTAGAGGGCTACAATCTGGTAGTAAAGAGTGAGGCTATTTGGCTGGGAGGAGTAGGATAGCTGTCTTTGATGACAACTGACTATCACACAGAAGATGGAGTCAGCACTGCATGTGTTCTTGTGAGGCAGGACTAAAGTTAGTAGGTAGAGGCTCCAGAGAGGTAGACTTGGATGCAAATAAGAAGGAATTTTCAACAAGAAGTGGTGTCCTGAGTGAAATCGTCTGCCTCATGAAATTGTGGGCTTCTCAATTAAAGAGGTATATAAACAGAGACTAATGAGGGGTTTTGAGATCAATGAAGTCCTCAAACTTTAGTGTGGTATGAATTACTCAGACACCTTGTTAAATCAGATTTCTGGGTCTAACTCACTGAGATTCTGATTCTACGTTTGTGGGGCCTCTGAGTTTAATTTGTCTTTGTCTAATTTCCCAGGTGCTGGTGTTGCTGGTGGTCTCTGGATTACATTTTTCATAGCAAAGCTCTATTAATATATAAGATTAGACCAGATGGACTCTGATTTTCCAATTTTGAGAGTCCATGATGATAATAATAGAAAACATGTAGTACACTGTGTGAATTTGGGAATTACCAAAATGAACTTGCTGTGTAAAAATGTATATGAGATAACTTCATATGTTTACTGTGGGTAAATGATACCTCTGTTACTATCAGCCAGTGCTTGTGTGACAAAGAGGGGCCAATGTAAATGAAGTTGAACGTGGTACTATATGAAAATTTTAAAGTGGGTTTGCCTATTAGACTGTCTAAACTCTGTGGAAAAGCTAAAGTAAGATTTACATCTTCTGATTCTAAACCACTATTTTCCATTTATTTTCTTTAAATAGGAATTGAGAAATTTGAAGGCAATATTTCCATGACTAAAATTGTAACAATCCAGAGGATTTGTGGGAAAGAAAGTCCTCATGATTGGCACTGGAAATTCTGGTGCTGACCTGGTTGTGGCACTTGCTACCCTGAAAAGCAAGTCTGTTTTCTTATAATTACATCTTGTTAATATGATAATTCTCTACCGCCTGTGCAGATGCACAAGGCACAGGGTAATTAAGATTCAAGGGTTCTTTTTATAGCTTCCCACTAAAAACACATAGTTATTAATATGTACAAGAGGCAACAGAGGGTTGAGTGTGTTGGCTGGGCCAAATGGATTCTCAATGATCAGAGAAGAAATATTAAGGCCTTGTGATATTTTTCAAGACCTCTTCTAGTTAACACATTTATTTGGAAGACTCTATGGTCATAAAAGAATGAATTATAATTACAAGTACAGATAATCAAAAGATATTACTTGAAAAAATTATGCCATAAGACTGCATAAATTTGTGATCTTACTTATAGAACAAAACTACATATTTACAGTTATACATCCATATGCAATTTCAGAAAGATTCAAGAGATTGTAAACAGTGGCTTCCTCTGGGAGTAAGGAATGAGTGTATATAGAGAGAGGAAGGGTCTTTTACATTTCATGATTTATTGTTTTTTACCTTGACAGTCTGTGTGTGTATGTGTGTGTTTAATAAAACAAAATATGCAGCAACTTACATAATTAATTAAGACCATTACTTTGTTATCCTGAATGATATGGTTTAGAATTATCTCTATAATTTGCAAAGATTTAGGGAGGTTCAAAATGATCTAGATAGATGATTTAAAATATTGGAAATTTTACAAATAGTATTTAGCAATGTACTCACTTTGAAGTCAGTGAACAATTTGTGAACATGGGTACTTGTGCTTATTTTGTACGGTTAACAAAGGGCAAGTAGATGAGCCATTGGAAAGGTGCTAAGCCATTGCACAATAATTGAGTCATACACTAAGGGGCGCTAACACACCAAGGTAAGGCATCTAAACCAAGGGTCAGTTTTGTCCATGTGCACGCACGCCCTCTTCTGGCCATTCTGGAAAAAACAGATCTATTTTACAACTGTAGACTTCTCCAGGGTTCAAAAATTTCTTCATTCCGGTACAAATATCTTTATTATGATGTGATTTTTGGTCTTCAGGATATATACCCAATAAAGGAATTATAGGATCGAATGGCTGCATTCTTATCATATGATCAGTGCAGAAACTATTATTCAATCCGTTTGGTTTGCAGCAAGGCCTGGAGCCTTCCCCAGGATGTAGAGCCCTCCCTGGAGACAAAGCCCAGTCTCTGCCCCTCAAATGCCAGACTGGCCCACAAGCCATGCCTCTACTCGTGCTTTTCCCTATGCAATGCCCTCTCTGCCTAATAAAATTCTATATCCTTCAAAACCCAGGCCAAATGCCACATCCTCTGTGAAGTTTAACATATCTCTCCAGGCAAAATTAGGCCATTCCTTTTTTCTGTCTTCCCATGGTATTTTACTCATGTCTCACATTACTAATTCACTGTCAGGTTTCCCCTATCGGACCATGAACTCTTCAAGGTCTATGTCTTATTTATTTCTGTTTTTCCAGTGCCTAAGCAAAATGTCAGGACACAGGGTAGCCATAAAGTTCGTGTGCAATTTAAAATAGTTGTCTACTATTCAAACTGATATAACCTTTTTGGAAAGAGGTATATCTCTTTCCAAAAAGAACTCAAACTAGACCTCCCATTTCCTCCTGCAATCCCATTACTATTCCTCCACACAGAAGAAAAAAAATCATTTTATCACAAGGACATTTGCACTAGACTATTTATTGGAGCTCAATTTACAATTGCCAAAATGTGGAAACAACCTAAATGCCCACCAACCTGGGAATGGATTAACAAGCTGTGGTGTGTGGACACCATGGAATACTATGTAGCCGCTAAAAAAGATGGGGACTTTACATGTTTTGTATTAATCTGGACTGAGTTGGAACACGTTCTTCTTAGCAAAGCGTCACAGGAATGGAGAAGCAAGAATCCAATGTTCTCAATTCTAACATGAAGGCAGTAGATGATCTAATACAAGGTGAGGGGTAGGGGAAGGGGGGAGCAGGGAGAGGGCAGGAGGGAGGGGGTTGGGGGGTCACAGTGTGTAGCACGCCTCAGGGACCAGGACACAATTATAAGAGGGAATTTACCTAACAAACGCAGGGTAACCTAATTCTGTGTACCCTCAATGAATCCCAAAAGAGAAAATAAATTTAAAAAATAAAAATAGTTTAAAAAAATAAAATAGTTGTCTATTTTAAATTGCACATGAACTTTATGGCCACCCTGTATAACAGGTGTTGGGTACATTCTGAACGAAGGAAGCTCCCAGAGCAGAGAGGTTCCACATCTGGAGATTGTAGAGGGGAGGGTGAGGCTGACCTGTTAGCAGGGTTCTCACACTTTAATGTGCCCGTTTATCACCTAGGGATTTTAGTAAATGCAGACTCGGACTCAGGTCATGGATGGGTCCAGGAAGCTTATTGGGCACTTCCAATAAGCTCTGGGTGATGCTGATGCTGCCGGCCTGCAGGCCACGCTCTGAGTACCGGGGCCTCCAGAGTTTGGCTCTCAAACTTGATAAGCAGTCATCCAACCAGTGATTTTTCAACTAGTGTGATGGGCTGTGAGCGGATCTCAGGTGGACCAAGAAAGATCATTAATTAAATTATTTTTCAAAAGAAGTGCAAAGTATGGTAAGTATATTCTTTACATTTTTTATTTTTTTGTGACAGAGTCTCACTATGTTGCTCTCAGTAAAGTGCTGTGGTGTCACAGCTCACAGCAACCTCACATTCTTGGGCTTAGATGATTGTCTTGCCTCAGCCTCCCAAGTAGCTGGGACTACAGGTGCCTACCACAACGCCCAGCTATTTTTTGGTTGCAGTTGTCATTGTTGTTTAGCAAGCCCGGGCTGGGTTTGAACCCACCACCCTCGGTGCACGTGGCAGCCACTGTAACCACTGTGCTATGGGTGCCGAGCCTCTTTACTTTTTTTTTCATACTCTTGTTTTTTTAAAATCAACATAATTTTAGTGTGCTACAGAAGTTTAACTATAGGTTCAAGTTTGCTGTGTGATAAAGAAGGTTGAAAAACACTGGACAGCCTGAGAAGGGAAGAAATCAGTGGGGCTCTTTTCCATGGCTGGCAAGACTTCTGTTGAACCAAAAAGAAAGCCAATAAACACCCCATCACCCACAGAACACTCTGTCTGATTTTTTTTGAGCAGCTCTAGGATTAGGAGTAGATTGAGGAGGAGAAACTTTTTATTTTTTTGAGATGGAGTCTCACTTTGTGGCCCTCAGTAGAGTGCTAGGGTGTCATAGCTCACAGCAATCTCAAACTCCTGGGCTCAAGTGATCCTCTTGCCTCAGACTCCCAAGTAACTGGGACTACAGGCACCTGCCACAAAGCCCGCCTAGTTTTAGAGATGGGGGTCTCGCTCTTGCTCAGGCTGGTCTGGAACTCCTGAGCTCAGGCAAACCTCCTGCCTTGGTCTCTCAGAGTGCTAGGATTATAAGTGTAAACCACTGCACCCAGATTGAGAGGAGTTTCTTATTTAGCTCTCTACAGCAGAAACAATCTACTATATTCTACCTCCACTGAGGGGCTTGGGGTACCCGATTGCATAAAAAACAAATATGATTCAACTACTCCATTCTCCGCAAATGAAGCCCATCTAGTATTGTTCCCACACTGACTGAGAGGCACAAGTCCACGGGGCATTTAAGACATCTGGGACTAGACGTTCAGGGTGAGCTAGAAGTTCAGATCTTCTGCAATTAGCAGACATGAGATGCTGGAAGTGAAATAGAAGATCTGAGAGCCCTGGCTTAGTGGATGCCTAAAAACACTGAAAAATCTCCACTGTGGTGGAGAGGTCATATTACGTATCATCACACCGGTCTCAAGAACAGCACATGGAATGCTGTTCTATTACTATCTTCCTCCAGATTCCTGTGTGACCCGGGACACATAATGCTTCTTTGGCCTGGGGTCCAAAACAGCATGGATAAGCGAAGTCCATGGTACCTTCTAGCCCTAAGAATCTATGATTCCATGACTTAGTTTTCAGGTGCAGAAAAGCCTTCTTGCCCCACCATGGATTTAATCACATTCTCTCTCACACCAAATAAGGGCGATATGCCATGGTGCTAGCCAAAGCTGTCACTGGAAAATGCCTGATATAAATCAGTCCAAATCCAGTACTAGGTTTTCTGAGAAGACTTTAGGAAATTTCATCATCAGCTTTTCAGAAATCAAGAAAAGATTAAAGTTAATGAGTCTTACCTGCCAAGTACCTTGGCCTCCTGTGGCAGCCAGGGAATTGCTCTGCTTGGAGGAACTGGTCTTTTATAACTTCCAGCAGGAATTTATTTCTGGGAAAGGCCCAGAAGGAAAGATTTTGAGGGGCTGATGTGGCTCGGAGGAGACACTCAGGTTTAGCAGGAAACACCCCGTGACTCCAGGTAGATGCACGAGGAAACTTCAGAATGGCAGGGATTGGTGGATGCACAATCGCTGACTCTGGGTGAAGCAACTCCCATTTTCCTTAAACACCTGGTCCTGATCTAACCCAAGCCTGAGCACCCTTGTCCCTCACCAGGACAAGCTAACAGGATCTGAATAGCTCTGAAAATGGGGAACAACGAAATGGCTGTCCTCCCCAATAATTTACTCACTGCCCTTTGATCCCTCTCTTACATTTTCCCCAAATTATTGTGGAATCCATGGGTTCACCTTTTGGATTTAAAGTGATTAAAAAACATGATTGGGGGGAGGTCAAAATTTCAAAACGCTTCCTTTTGAGGAGGGTCACCAGAGGATGAGAAGAGCTCTGGGCTTGCCACCAGGGTGGTGGGTTGTGAAGTTCTGGCATAGAACCAGGGTGAGGGGCTACAAGAAAGGAGAGGAGGCCAGTCCAGGGACAAGGAAAGACTTTAATAGAGGGGGAAAGGAAAATAGAGACTGACGGGGTGTCAGCTCCACTCCCACACAGTTACAAAAGGCTTTTACGAGCCTTATCAATATAGCTGGAGGGGGGCAGCGAGCCTGGGGTACCACAAGGGTCTCTTCTCTAGAGCAGGTCAGGATCATGGAGTATCCTCAAGGTCAGGATATGGGTAGGGTGTTTCTAGGAATCCCTTGAGACATCTAGGGGTCTGACGATTGCTGGTTTCTGACCTGATTTTCTAAAATGGCTTGAGACATCTAGGGGGTCTGACGATTGCTGGTTTCTGACCTGATTTTCTAAAATGGCTGCACTCCTGTTGGGGTTATGAGAACTCCCTTCCAGAAGGTTTCAGTTCCTGCCTCACATTTTCTAGTAGTGAAATTAATGGTTGGTTTTGATAATTTTTATAATCTTAGGACTTCATGCCTTCTATACAGTGACCCATTAAAAAACACCAGTATCTTGGGTGGCGCCTGTGGCTCAAGGAGTAGGGCGCTGCCTCCATATACCAGAGGTGGTGGGTTCAAACCCAGCCCTGGCCAATAACAGCAAAAAAACAAAACAAAAAGCCACCAGTATCTTGTGAATTATTGATCTAAAACCCAAGTATAGGCCGGGTGGTGGTAGCTCATGCCTGTAATTCCAGCACTCTGGGAGCCCAAGGCAGGAAGATTGCTTGAGTTCAAGACCAGGCTGAATAAGAGTGAGATCCATCCCACTCCCCATGCTGTCTTTACTAAAATCAGAAAAATTAGCCAGGTGCAGTGTCAGGCAGCTGTAGTCCTAGCTACTCAGGAGTCTGAGGCAGGGGGATCCACTTGAGGTTGCAATGAGCTATGATGACTTCACTGCACTGTAGTCTGGGCCACAGAGTGAGACTCTGTCTCAAAAACAAATGAACACCACCCCCCCAAAAATCCCCAAAGAACAAAAACCTCAAGTATAATGTTGCATACTTTTCCTATCTCAATGAATTTGAAAATTCAGTCTCATTAGATCCATACAAGAAGGAAACAGGAAGATTCAGACAAAACAAATTTCATGAAAGTGTACTATATAGACAGACAACTTAAAATATAAACAAACTTCTTTATGAAATGTTACATCGAGTTGAAAATACTCTAGAAGGACTCTCGGAGGACTGTCAGAAATTAACCAACCAAACACCAGACCCTTTGGTTAACAGTCAAAACAGTGATGTCCCCTTTCTCCAGCTGATGGGATGGGTCTAAAAGCTGGGCATCTCGGAAGGCAGCTGTCCGAGAAAAGTGAGTGAGATTTCAGGCTCTTCTTATTTTCTTTGAAATGTATTTCAGCTCCTTACCAAGCATTATTTTCTTTGATCATTCCCTGAACTTCAGAGCACGTCTCTCAAGGTTCATGCCTCTGGTTTTATTCTATATGGGGTTCAGGAAGCTGAGTTTTTAGAAGGATCTTGACCTAGCTGGTTCTGAACAATTTAAAGATGAAACTTCCTTAGAAGAGCCTATGGTATAACATTGCTTCCTATGTGCAATATACCTACAGTGAGCTACTACAATCAGATAACAGCAAAATACAGATCTGATGATCCATTTTCCCTGGCTCTTCATTGTGTTATGACATGACCTAACACGTCCTAGGTCTGACCTTTCTGTCGTAGGAAGCAATGGGACAGTGGCAGCCCCAGTTCAGTAGGAGCTTGGCATGAAACACACCTGGAGACAGTTACAATGACACGCTTACAGTCCTATAGCTAATTGGTACGTAGAAGACATCGTTTCATGGGCTTATCTCTTATTAGCTAAATCTCAGCACAATCTTAGCTCAGGTCTCCCTATTAGGGAATGGCAAATTGGCCTGAGAAATGGAGAGTGGAAGACAGAAAGTCCATAAGAAACATACATAGGCCAATGGCTTTTCATATGTTAGCACAGGTTCTAAACTATTTTAGCAATAGCAGCAGCAGCAGAAGAAGAAGATAAATTCTATCACTGTCATGTGGCAGTACACACACATACATACACACACGCATGCACGCACTTTCCAGGAATCCGCAGTTTATAAATGAAGCTGATAATTTACATAGTTGGCTTACTCCATCATCTTCCAGAATTAGAATGCTGCTTGCTGCACTTACCGCCTCTGGCTGATAAGTGACAAAGTGACCCTTCTGTTGTGTAAGGTGATTGTAGTTCTCACACTGGGCCCTGCCCTTCCAACTGTCTCCACGGTGCCAGGTGCCATCCCCTGTATAATCCTAGCCAGCCTCTTCCTGGCCTACTGGTTTGACTATCATTCATAGCTGGACAGTTTTTTTTTTCTTTCCTGGCTGTACACATAATGCATTTCCTCTTGTTGATTTCCTAGAACACTACACGAACAGACTTCTTGTCTTGAGGATGGCTCTCTGCGCCAACGTTTACCCCTTGGGGACCCATTCACTAGTTCTACCCAGAGAAGGGAAGAACTCAGGTGCTCTGGCTTAAGCCACCCCTGGCCTGTGGAGTGGGGTGCAGATGATAAACCTGCTCTGAACGGCACCCCTGGGAAAGACAGGCCTTGGCAGGGTGGGGTGGGGGGATGGGACATTGCCAGGCCATCCCCGTCAGAGTGAGGAGGGGTTGTGGATGAGACGCATACACGTCTGGATTGGGCTGTATGTCTCCCTCAGCAGACAGGAAGGCGCTTTGTTATCTTCTCAAGTATGTTTTAATGGAAGAATCCAGCTTACATTTGGTGGCTTCTGAGGTTCATAACATAAAAGTCTGAGTGTCAAACACACTATCTATGAATTTCCAATTAGCGTGTTGGGACCAAAGGGCCTCACTTGGAACCCGCCTGGTGGGTGGGCAGACCCCATTCCTTCCTTCTCTTCATTCATGGAATTTTCCCCCATTAACGTCATTCCCTCATTTCCTACGAGGATTTTGCCTTTCCTTCCGTCCTCTTTCCCTTTCCTTTTTTTTTTTTTTTTTTTGAGACAGAGCCTCAAGCTGTCACCCTGGATAGAGTGCTGTGGCATCACAGCTCACAGCAACCTCCAGTTCCTGGGCTCAAGCGAGTCTCCTGCCTCCGCCTCCCAAGTAGCTGGGACTACAGG
>CAUYON010080961.1:0-16055 GCA_963573935.1 Arctocebus calabarensis | reverse complement strand
TTTGTAGAGACAGAGTCTCACTCACTTTATCGCCCTGGGTAGAGTGCCATGGCATCACACTGCTCACAGCAACCTCCAGCTCTTGGGCTTAAGCGATTCTCTTGCCTCAGCCTCCCTAGTAGCTGGGACTACAGGCGCCCGCCACAGCACCCGGATATTTTTTTGTTTTGCAGTTCGGCCGAGGCCGGGCTTGAACCTGCCACCTTTGGTATATGGGGCTGGTGCCTTACTCGCTGAGCCACAGGAGCCGCCCAGAGGCAAGAGAATCTTATGTCCAAGAGTTTGAGGTTGCTGTGAGCTGTGACGCCAAAGCTCTCTACTGAGGGCAACATAGTGAGACTCGGTCTCAAAAAAAGAAAAGAAGGGTGGTGCTTGTGGCTCAGTGAGTAGGGAGCTGGCCCCATATACAGAAGGTGGTGGGTTCAAACTTGGCCCAGGCCAAACTGCCACAACAACAACAACAAAATAGCTGGGCATTGTGGTGGGCACTTGTAGTCTCAGCTATTCGGTAGGCTGAGGCAAGAGTATCACCTAAGCCCAAGAGCTGGAGGTTGCTGTGAGCTGTGATGCCATGACACACTACCGAGGGTGACAAAGTGAGAATCTGTCTCTTAAAAAAGAAAAAAAAAAAAGAAAAGAGAACTCTCAATATTATTTTGTTTTATAGTTTCACATAATCTGAAAGGAAATGTGAAATGTGGGATAATAGAAAGCTGATTTAAAATAGCTGGTAGAGGGCGTTACCTATGGCTCAGTTGGTAAGGCGCAGGCCCCATATACTGAGGGTGGCGGGTTCAAACCCAGCCCTGGCCAAACTGCAACAACAACAACAAAAAATAGCTGGGTGTTGTGTCAGGCGCCTGTGGTCCCAGCTACATGGGAGGCTAAGGCAAGAGAATCACCAAAGCCCAGGAGTTGGAGGTTGCTGTGAGCTGTGTGACACCACGGCACTCTACTGAGGGCGATAAAGTGAGACTCTGTCTCTACAAAAAAAAAAAATAGCTGGTAGAATGAATTTAACTGGAACTTGAAGAATGATATGTTGAATTGGTGTCATGAGGATCTAGTCTCCCAAAAACAAGATGGAAAGGAAGCCCGATGAATCTTGAGTTGAGAAAAGGGTGCTTTTGAGGAGTTAATTTTATATGGAATCCCTAGTGGTATCAACTGGGCCCTACATTTCCATCCCTCCACCTCCTATCTCTTGGACAGCCAAGCAAACTCAGCTTAGATCCACCCAGATCCTTCCTGCCTCTCTTTCCATAAGTTGTTCCTCTGAAGCTTTGATCCTAGTTTCCATTCTCATGTCTTTCCAGGGCCATCTACATTTTATTCTCTTGGAACTAAATATGGCCTTTCCATCTTTTTTTTTTTTTTTATTGAATCATAGCTGTGTACATTAGTGCAATCATGGGGTACAGTGTGCGGGCTTCATATACAATCTGAAATATTTTCATCCAACTGTTCAACATAAGCTTCATGGGATTTTCTCATTTATTGTGTGAAAACATTTGTGTTCTGCATTTAGTAAGTTTCACCTGACCCTTCTAAGATGCACCATAAGTGTGATCCCACCCTTTACCCTCTCTCCACCCACCTTCCCTCTCCCCTTCCCTCCCTTTCCCCTTTCCCCGACTTCTTGTGCTATAATTGGGGTGTAGCCTTCCCATGAAAGCTATAAATTTGCTTCATAGTAGGGGTGTATACATTGGTTATTTTTTCTTCCATTCTTGAGAAACTTTGCTAAGAAGAATATGTTCCAGCTCCATCCATGTAAACACCTTTCCACCTTTTATATGAAATTGATTCCCATGGAGGACATTTATCATGAATTTTATAGGTCTATTAAATTCTGGGACTGTGGGAGAGAAGATTCACCCTGCAGAGCTTTTTTTTTTTTTTTTTGAGACAGAGCCTCAAGCTGTCACCCTGGAAAGACTGCTGTGGCATCACAGCTCACAGCAATCTCCAATTCCTGGGCTCAAGAGAGTCTCCTGCCTCTGCCTCCCAAGTAGCTGTGACTATAGGCACCCGCCACAATACCCAGCTATGTTTTGGTTGCAGCTGTCATTGTTATTTGGTGGGCCTGGGCTGGATTTGAACCCGCCAACTCAAGGTGTACGTGGCTGGTGCCTTAGCCTGTTGAGCCACAAGCGCCGAGCCCAACCTGCAGAGCTTTTAATACCTCTATCTCCTCTTGCCTTTCACTGTTTAGCTCTTACAAGTCTGAACTTTAGATACTAGACCCTCTCAGACTTGATTAGCTTCCTAGGAAGTGCAGTCCAATTTACTAGCTAGACAGAAGGATAAATATGGGAAAAAATTTAAACAGAGAATTTGGAAAAATCAAAGTAAAATCTTCACACATGTGAAGTTTCATGCTATTTGTAAACATGGAACTGCAGTTTGATTGGAGAATGAGGAAAACTTGATCTCATTTCATTCTAAGAACAGTACTCTGAAGTGAGTATTATTATTTTGCCCCCATTTAACAGATGAGAGGACTGAGGCAGAGTAGGCAGTTATTTGAAGCTCTGAGGTCTAACTATAGGACCTGCACCATCAACCATTATTCTGCAATACATTATCCAATAACTCTCTGTGGTCTTTCCTGATATTGGGCTAAGAAATTTTCAGACTCAAATGGTTTTAAGGAAGAGTTGTTTGTACACTATATTTTGAAGAATTGTTTTCACCTTTTGTAGGAAGATGCCTATGATCTCTATTGATAAACTGATAAGCTCTCAATTTTGCCTTTTGAAGTGCTTTTTATATATTTTATTTAAAAATAGTTTAATAGAGAAATCACCAATGTGCAAAAGTTACAGATGGACCAATATACAGTAAAAGATGTTCATTAGAAAGATAAGACTTCCCTAGATTTTGGCAATAATTTTATGATGTTTCTGAGTAATGATTTCATTTAGGCCATTTCAGTGTTCAGTGGTCTTCATTTGTTAGTGTTGATTATAGGATGCTATGCCTCACTGGAATCTGACTCGTTTTGACCAACAAATGTGAATTAAAATCAATAGAAATGTCATTAGCATCCCAATATGATGAAAGATAATACAACCATTTCTCATGCATTCAGTTTATTAAAATTTGCTAAAGTGTGAAATATGTAGGACAAGTAATGATGTTTTAATCTTTCACCAAGGTAACAATTGAAAGCTGATTGATTCCATTCAGTAATTATAAAATCAGAATGATGGAAGATTGTAATCAAGTAGGATTCATTCTCCTACTTTGTCACTCCTCCATGCAAGATAAAATTATCATTTGCATCATCTCTTTTATCTGAAAAGAAATCAAACTTCTATTTGCTTCACTAAATCCATGAGGTCGATAATAGCCTTTCCTGACTCTGGAAGGGATAGCGAGGCGGCCGCTGCCTACTAATAGCTGAGAAGAGAGGGATGGCCCTTCTTTAAGTCTGGGTTGTCTCTGTGAGAAGGACCAACTCTGAAGGGCCCTAAATATTCAAACCTTAGCATCCCTCCCACTTTGGATGGCTTATGAGTAAGGGAGGGACTTGCATATTGTGGTACTGTATTTCCAGGTTTATTTAAGACAACTCTGAGTAACTGTAGCTGCCAAACACTTATAGGCATGTAGTCAATTGACTTGGCTTGTAGAGAGCTAGGGGAAACTATTTGTCCCCAAAAGGCTGGCAAGAATCCTAATATCTTTGTGTTTGAAGATATGGGAGAATCATTATTATTATTACTTTTTTCGAGACAGAGTTTCACTTTGTCATCCTTGGTAGAGTGCTGTGGTGTCAGAGCTCACAGCAATCTCAAACTCTTGGGCTTAAGTGAGCCTCTTGCCTCAGCTTCCTAAGTAGCTGGGACTATAGGCGCATGCCACAATGCCTGGCTATTTATAGAGACAGGGTTTTGCTCTAGCTCAGGCTGATCTTGGACCTGTGAGTTTAGGCAATCCACTTGCCTTGGCCTCCCAGAGTGCTAGGATTACAGCTGTGAACCCCCACATCCGGCCAGTATGGGAGAATTATTATTAGCTCATGGATATGTAGTTGTTAGTCTGGTGTGAACAGTGGGGAAGAGAACAGTGGGGACAGGAGAAGGAAAGGGATTGGATCCATGCATTAGGGCTAAAACCCAGAAATTCAAACCTTGGAAGAGAAGGAAGCCAGGAGAATCAGAGATGCCAATAACTTTCATGGCTCTTACCCATTATCTTATGGGCTTAATTGGTGGGTTCAAAGATACTGGTTGGAAAGTATAACATATCTAGCCACCATTGTTACATAAGGCAAAGCATATCATCATCTAACTTGGGAAAAATAATCTCTTACTAGGAAAATAAAAATTCCTCAGGAAAGGCTTTCTTTACTGTTTGTAACTTCTCCTTGCCCTCAATTAGATCAGGTGCCTGGTATACATATATGCTGTCAAAGGACACCATGTTTTTCTTCTTTTTTTTTTTTTTTTTTTTTTTTTAGACAGAGCCTCAAGCTGTCACCCTGGATAGAGTGTTGTGGCATCACAGCTCACAGCAACCTCCAATTTCTGGGCTCAAGCGAGTTTCCTGCCTCCGCCTCCCAAGTAGCTGGGACTATAGGTACCCACCATTTTTTGGTTGAAGTCATCATTGTTGTTTGGCGGGCCCAGGCTGGATTCGAACCCGCCAGCTCAGGTGTACGTGGTTGGCGCCTTAGCCCGTTGAGCCACAGGCGCCGAGCCTTTTCCTTTCTTTTTATATAATCATGTTGTGAGACTACTTACTTGGTTAATACTGGTCTCCCCACCATCAGACAGAAAGCTTGGTGAGGGCAAGACTGAATGTCTGTTCTTTGAATGTGGTTGAAGGAATATTTCTGGCATCTGTCCAAAATATCCTTCCTCTCTCAAGGAGCCTGACATGCATACAAACTCGTGTTGCCTTATACGGAGTGTTTTTCCTGCAAAAGATGTCCATCTGTCTCTTGGACATTCTGGTTCCCACTCTCCTGGCCATAATGATTCAAAGTTTATAGGATCTGAATGTACAACAGTTTAGAAATGACTTTATAACACAACCCATAAGTTAATCATGCAGTCTTTCCATTCTCAAAGGACTTGGACGCTTTAATGATTTCTCTTTCATGTGGTGGAGGATGTGAAAGCTAGGACTTCAGAATGTCTTTCTTTGGCACAGGATAGGAAAGAACATTGGGATGATTCTGTTATTTGCTATACAAATGTTTACTTTTATTGTTTTGTTAGATATTGACCTTCCAGTGGATTTTCTGCGGGCAGCAGAACATTGTGAAAAGATTGTTGTCTTTGGAGCCAGACAAACCTGAATTTGAATCCCAGCTCTAATAGTTATGAGCTATGAGGCATTGCATCTGTGAACTTTGGAAAATTGTGCTTGTTTTGTACGGCTGTCTCATTACTAGATACTAGAGATTTTATTGCCTAATATGGTTCTCAATACACTGTAGAGGCCAGATACATGGTTATAGTGAGGATTATTATTGCCTAATTTCAAAAAGTGAAAGTTAATGGCCACAAAAGACAGATAATTTACTTTGAAAATCCACAACAAACTGTGAGATAGTGCTCAGGAGAAATGGATAGAGCTTTTAAAATTCTGTAGAGAGGGAGACTTTTAGGAATTCTGGAGAAAGTTTAATATTCGGGAACATATGGGCATCCACACCCAAAGATGTAGCTTTGCTGATAAATATGTTATAGAGCCGGGAGAACAGGGCTTTGGAATATATTCCCTTACTGGGGAGAACACAGATTACTAGCATAAGTTCTGAAATGGCTATGTTAGGCTCAAGTTTAAGAAGGCAATGATTTAGCAAGAATTTGGTGGTTTTCTTGCCCCTGACAGGGCCCTTGCTTGCTTGGGGGCAATTCTGCACTAGCTGCAGGCTCTAGGGGGGAGAGAGAAGCCAGACCCAAATACACAGCACCTTCTGCTACTGTGGGTGAAACTTCCCTTCTGCTAAGAATTCTTAGTTTTTAAAATGAGAAATGTAAAGCAGACTTGTCTGAGGTTTTCCCTGCTGCTTGGAACCCCCTGGAAACACTGCCATTCCTCTGTTCAGTGGGTCACACTGACCTCATATTAGAATCATATGGGGGGTGGTCAAAAAAGACTGAAGCAGCGGGCGAAGTGGCTCACACCTGTAATCATAGCACTCTGGGAGGCCGAGGTGGGTGGATTGCCTGAGTTTAGGAGTTCAAGATCAGCTTGAGTAAGAGAGAGACCCTGTCTCTATTAAATATAAAGAACTAGCTGGGCGTTGTGGCAGGTGCTTGTAGCCCCAGCTCCTTGAGAAAGAGGATCACTTGAACCCAAGAGTTAGAGGTTGCTGTGAGCTGTGACGCCATGACACTCTAGGGTGACAGAGTAGACACTTGGCTCAGCGCCTGTGGCTCAAGCGGCTAAGGCGCCAGCCATGTACACCTGAGCTGGCGGGTTTGAATCCAGCCTGGGCCCACCAAACAATAATGACGGCTGGCACCTGTAGTCCCAGCTACTTGGGAGGTGGAGGCAGGAGACTTGCTTGAGCCCAGGAATTGGAGGTTGCTGTGAGCTGTGATGCCATGGCATTCTACCCAGGGTGACAGCTTGAGGCTCTGTCTAAAAAAAAAAAAAAAAAGAAAATCTCAAATGAAAAAAAAATCCTCTACATGAGTTCAATGTCTCAATGTTTAAAATCACCACTGGCTCAAATTTCTCAATACCGATTGTACTATAAAATCTCAGGAACTTATATGCAGGCAACAGCAAATAGAAGAGTGAGTAAGACATAAAAAGGTCATATCTCTGCTTTGGTGTGTTTGTTTGAGGGCATTGGTCTGGGAATTAGGCCTATTGCTAACATCACCTGGAATAAGGAGCTCAGTGCTCTTGAAACCATTAAAACCCCATAGGAGATGAGGTGATGGGTTCTGGGAATGGGATGTCAAGACATGTCAGTTTCAATGCTGCGTTTTTAGGAAATACTCTTCTTAGAGCACCTCCCTTGGGCCTGATGGTTTGGCAGCTTTACATCTAGCACTTAGTGATCCATCCCTCTGGGATCTCCCCTCGATCTCAGAGTGCTGAAGACAGCTCTATTGGCAAAGACAGCGCTGGAAACTATAGCCCATACAAGGAGCTGCTTGACTGTCATCCCCACATAGGTGACAACTAACTAACAACTAACTAACTTACCTGTTGTGTAACTGTTAGCACCTACCCATTCCATAGCCCTGGGAGTAGGGGGGAGAATGGAGGGACTCGAGATGCATTAGGCCACTTCACTCAGTGGGGAAGATTGAAGCCCAGACTGGTGCTCAGGGTAGGGAAGAGGCACCTGGCCCATCGCACAGGTCCTTATGCCTGGGGTAGGACTTCTCCCATCTCATTTTTTTTCATCCTCTTTCATCATTACTTTGCTTCCCTGACCTCCTCTTTCCTTTTTCCTTCATTTCCAGGCTTCCTTCTGAGTCTATCTTTCCCCCTTTCCTCTTATTTTTCTTTTCAATTCGGTAGTCTGAGTTCTTACCCTTGTTCTGTTTCCATTGAGGTGCTCTGACTGGAAAAGATGGTTAACTCTTCTTAGATTCAATCTGTTCAGTGAATCAGGTGATATTAAAGATTGTAATTTGTAGTTCAAAAGTATAACAAATTAGGTCAAAAGTAGAAAAAATAGGAAAACTGATAAAAAGGAAACAGAAGATTTAATACCTCAGGACTCCTTCACAGAGGCAGATGCTGTCAGATAGAGGGTGGAATGAGGCCATGGTTCCCCAAACTCTTCACAGATGGGAAGGAAAATGATGTTGGACAACCAGATTGTAGTGTGAAAGCTTATTTGAAGAAAACTTCTTGTGGCACCTCAGTAGGAGAACATTTTTATCAACAGGATGGTTATTGACTGCTTGGCTGGAATTTTTTATTTTCTGCATCATTGTATTTGAAATCATGGGGATTTGATGCCAAGATATTTTCTTCCACATGCATGATATTTTGTATTTGGGATAACACATACTCCTCCCAAATTTTAGGATGTGAAAATGTATTAAAGTGACATGTATTTTTCCCTCAGATGTTACTAGACCAATCCCTACACAAAGCAGAAAGAGGACAAATTGTACATCTGAATGTATTTTTGTTGTGTCCTTTTGTTCTTAACTTTCTTGGAATGGGAAGATTATCATGAAATTCTCTAGAAGGACAAAATCTGTGTTCTAAGCTTGGGGGAAAAATGACCCCTATTAAGGTACTTTCTCACAGGCCACTGGAGTGAACATTGATTTATTTTTGGTGCCTAGTATCTATCCGTCCTTTTGAGAATCACCTCTTCTTTATTCTCCCAGGTCATGTAGTGAAATATAGCTAGCCCATGGCTTGCTGCCTGTGGCTCAAGTGGCTAAGATGCCAGTCACATACACCTGAGCTGGCTAGTTTGAATCCCACCCAGGCCCACCAAACGACAATGAAGGCTACAACCAAAAAATAGCCGGGCGTTGTGGCGGGCGCCTGTAGTCCCAGCTATTTGGGAGGCTGAGGCAAGAGAATTGCTTGAGTCCAGTAGTTGGAGGTTGCTGTGAGCTGTGATGCCACTGCATTCTACTCAGGGCGACAGCTTGAGGCTCTGTCTCAAAAAAAAAAAAAAAAAAGCCAGCCCTACATCCAACGCTAGGGGTATGACCCCAGGGTAAGTCAGTGTGCACACAGCGTTCTCCTGCCCCTAACAGTTGTTTTGAGATTGGCGAACGATCCTGCAAAGCCAATGAGACTACTGAGAAAGAATCATGTCCTGTTTTTCCACTTGAACTTGAAAGGATATGGGCTGTAGTTGTAGCCAATTATAAAGGGAAAACCTATTTAAGAGTAAATTGACACAAAAGATAAACCTGATAGAAAACAGAAAATGTTTGCATATACTCAGAGGAAATTTAGACAAGAAGGCAGAGTTAGGGATTAATCAGTGAAGATAAATGTTGTGGGTTGAGGTTGAACTTTGCCTCCCCCCTCCCAACTATTGGTACCCGAGACTGTGACCTTACTGAAGTAGGGGTCTTTGCATGCATAGTTAAGAAATAAGTTAAAATTGAGGTCATTCAGGAGTAGAATAGGCCCTCAATCTAAGATGCCTGGGGTCCTTATAACAAGAGAAGAGACACAGAGAGCAGACAGTGCCACGGGAAGACATAGGTACACAAGAGGAAAAGCTCATGTGGCAAGGCAGAGGTTGGAGTGATGCATCAGCCACTGTGGAATGCCATACATTTCTGGCAGATACTGAAAGCTAGGAGGGGGCAAGGAAGAGCTTTCAGAGGAAGGATGGCCTTGCTGATGCCTTGATTTCAGACTTTTCGACTACAAAATTGTGAGACAATACATTTCTGTTGTTTGAAGTCATCCAGTTTAGGGAGGCTGAGGTGGGAGGATTGCTTGAGCTTAGGAGTTCAAGACCAGACTAAGAAAGATCGAGAACTGGTCTCTACTAAAAAATAGAAAAACTAACTTGGCATTGTGGCTGGCACCTGCAATCCCAGCTACTTGGGAGGCGGAGGCAAGAGGATCTCTTGAGCCCAAGAGTTTGAAGTTGCTGTGAGCCACGATACCACGGCACTTTATCCAGGACACAGAGTGAGATTCTGTCTCAAAAAAAAAAAAAAAAAAAAAAAAAGGCCATCTACTTTGTGGTTTTTGACTTTGGGAGTCTTAGAAAAATAATATAATAAGTATATAGAAAATTTAGCATATGAAAAAAAGACTTTTTCTTTACGTTCCAAGGAAAGGAGTTCATTTTTTCAGGAAAGGAAAGGTGGACATGGTATGCCAGATGGCTTCATTATCGAGAATAGTCACAGGACTGTGAATGTTGATTACTGCTGGTACCAAAATTATAACATATGGGGAAGTAAACTACATATATGTGTGGCAAGGTTGCATGTGATGTATGCAAGTGCCAATGAAGTCATGTTCCTTCATGCAAAGTCAGTGTATGATGCTTAAACTGAAATCAAGAGGTAGTAACATAAACATGTTATTTAGAGCTGTAGAGGTAAGTAGTCAATGGTTTAGTTAAAAGAGCAAAAAGTGGCTGCCTCCTGGAGCAGGAACCTGGAGGTGGGGTCTGTTTGAATTGCTATTTGACTCTTTAAACTATGTGCATGAATAACTTGATACAAAGAAAAACTGCTTTATAAAGAAGAAAAGTTTAGGTACAGTGGCTCATGCCTATAATCCAAGTATTCTTGGAGGCTGAGGCAGGAGGATTCCTTGAGATCAGGAGTTGAAGACCAGTGTGAGCAAGAGCAAGACTCTGTCTCTCTTAAAAATAGGAAAATTAGCTGGGTGTTATGGTGGGTGACTGTAGTCCTAGCTACTCAGGAGGCTGGGGCAGGAGGATCGTGTTAGAGGTTGCTGGTAGCTAGGCTGACTCCAGCATGCCACTCTGGCCTGGGCAATAGAGTGAGACTAGGTCTCAAAAAAAGAAAAGTAAAAGAAAAATTGAACGAATGAACTAAGTTACTTGGAGAACTAAGGACTGTGCTGGCTTTGTACAAAAACATGAAACTGGATACATTTATTTGGGGACTAGTTGCTAGTATCTCTGTTTCCTGGGCAATGGGGGAGAGGATTGGAGGGGAGGATCAAAGTTGCTCCATAAGGCCTCAAATCTCCCATTGTCCTATATTCAAATCCTGCACTTATAAAAGAATGAAAACTTGGGTGGCGCCCGTGGGTCGGTGAGTAGAGTACTGGCCCCAAATACCGAGGGTGGCAGGTTTGAACCCAGCCTTGGCCAAACTGCAACAAAAAATAGCTGGGTGTTGTGGTGGGCACCTGTAATCCCAGTCACTTGGGAGGCTGAGGCAAGAGAATTGCCTAAGCCCAGGAGTTGCAGGTTGTTGTGAGCTATGTGATGCCACAGCACTCTACCGAGGGCGATAAAGTGAGACTCTGTCTCTACAAAAAAAAAAAAAAAATGAAAACCTCCATCACCCTAAGTTTGTAACTGCTGTTAAAACATAAAGTTCATTTTAACAGAGACTTTTCCCCTTAAAACTGAAAGGAGATTTTAAAGATGAAATTTCCTTCTATTTATGTTTCCTTCAGGTGGGAGTGGTGGGTACTTTCTTATCCTGCTGGAATTTTGAGTCAGATAAGTTTATTTCCAACTGGCAACTAAGAGCTTGGTGTCCTTGGCCTCTTACACGGACTTCTTCCACTCATTCCATCCTTAATCTTCCTTGAGAAGGAAGGGTCCAGCTTGCACTGCTGCTTTTTCACCATCAGGGGGCAGTGGGGCCATGAGTGCCCAGGAAGGAAGGGGAAAGATGCTCAGCGCCTGGAGAGTGGGAGGAAGTGTCTCACAGTGTTTGCACCTAAAGCATCTCAGTAGCTAGAGATCTCATTGATACAAATAGTGTGTTTTCTTCTAAATTTTGTGCCAATCCCAAAAGGCAGGAAGTGCGATCTTAATGCATTTGCCATGGCTATCTATTTCTCTATGAGCCAAGAGTTTATTAGGAAAATAAAGAGAATTGCAAGAATAAGTTTAGATTGGCATTTCTCCATTTTTCTACTTGTGGAATAGATTTGGAACATGTTTGGGAGAACATGGTGTCAGCTGAAATGGTGCTCAGCTTTCTTCCCTATTATTCTAAAATAAATGTGCTTCTCACATGCATGGATAGACTATTACTCCTGATTTGTATCTCAGAGACAAATCTAACTTATTAGCACTGTTGTTTGTAAACTGCTAACCTGGTTCCCTGTGCTGTTGTAATGCTATGTTGATGGGTTGCTGTGAAAATGTGAAGACGTCTGTCAGGCAGGAAAAATTATGTAAAAATGATGTGGGTATAGAAAATGGGATTGACAAAATGTAATAAACTCCTCCTGGGCTGAAGAGCAGAGCTGCATATGTAATGAAGTACTTTAGGATTACGTCACCTTTTATATAACATCTGGCAGTGACTTTCATTTCAGAGCTAATTTGAAGAAGCCAGGCGCTTTTCTCTTCCCCTCCCCAAGACTGCCTTTATCTGAAAGAGGAAAGAAAGGAACTGTTACATTTTGCATGCAAAGAAAGCCAGAGTGGCTACATTACTCCCTTAGGGTAATGGAGAAAGGAAAAAGAAATTGAAAAAGGTCAGGTGAACAAAGCAGGAGGAATGAAGAGGTTTGTGTGATTCTTAGTGAAATTGGACCAGTCTAAGCAACCAGACAGGTAATCCGGGTGACTGTACCCCTCCTTTTTCCCTCCTCTGCCCCTCCCTTGGCTCTGGCTATATAGACATGACCAAAGAATTCTATGGAAATAGCTTTTCCTGAAATATTTTGTATGAAGTGAAGAGCTGAAAAAATTACTGAGATAATTTAGGAAAATCTTAAAATTTCTTCTATGAGCCTTTGAGAAAAAGCTCAAAGCTCAAAACAATGCCTCTCTCCCCAATTATATCCACACTTACTGACCTATTACAAAAGATTATTCAGATGGTCAACTCAGCACTTTAATTTGGCTATATAGGCAAAGGTGAATGGTCTTTTATGCACTAGAGTGGGAATTCACTTCTTTGAAGCCAGGGACCCAGGAGGGAAGAAGACCCTCTTTTAAACTCCCTTTTCCCCTTCCTCGTAGCTTCTCTGCCCACCCGCGACTGCCTTGGCACAAACTGGACCTTGCTGAACCACGTTTGCTGACCTCATTGTTCTCTTTCGTAGTGTGTTTTAAAAAATGTTCCATTCTATGTCAATCCTGTAAATGCCCTTTTGTCTACAGTTCAGAAGAGGTAGCATTTTACTTTTGTAACTGATGGGTTCCTAACAATGTGTTTGAAAATTAGTTGGATATTTGAAAGTTGAACAATAGATTTGCATGTTGTAAGAAAAGAATTTGTTCTCAAATCTAGCTAAAGTATATGATGAAATCCCTAATTATGGTTTCTACCATTGCTACCTCCCTCAGGCCTTGGCAACCCTGTGGGTGGGTGAGAACAGGCACATGGCTGGAGTAGGTGGCAACTGCCAGTCGTTGTGGGCTGAGAAGTTAATCCAGGAATTTCTTTTTTTTAATTTTTTTGCAGTTTTTGGCCAGGGCTGGGTTTGAACCCACCACCTCTGGCATATGGGGCCGGCGCCTTACTCCTCTGAGCTACAGGCGCCACCCTCCAGGAATTTCTTCTAAGACATAACTCTCCTTCTGTCACTCAGCCCAGTCTGAAAGGGCAAGGGCTAGAGTAGAGGGTCCAACTCTTACTCTACCTCCAAGAATAACCATATCTGACCCCCATGAGGTGGTGGACATGGGTTGCTGGTGGGGGAGGGGGGTGTAAAAGCACACCCTCCCCAGTGATGGTTGTCCCATGTGAGCTAGCAAACTCCAGGCTTCCTGACCACAATTTTGGAGTCCTGGATGGCAAAGGATGATACTTCAGCTTGGCCAATGTAGATTCATCTCTGGCACTGTGGGAAGGAGGTTTTGGAGAAATTCTTTTGTTGTCATACCTTGGACCTGACCCCTTCTCCCAGTAGCTGTGGTTGCCTGACATTAGATAGATCAGTCATTATTCTAAGGTACTTTAGGAAAGACTGAATTTTGAGTATGAAAGATTTAAAGATGCCAGTGTTTAATGTTTGATAGTGTGATATCCTGATTATGTATTGCTGCATAGCATACTACCCTAAAACTTTGTGTCTGAAAATAACATTTTCATCATCTTCTAAGTTTGTGAGCCAGGAGTCTGGGAAATACTTGGCTGAGTGGTTCTTCTGCTTCACATGGGATCAACCAGAGTTGCTTAGTGGTCTGGTGTATGCTGATGTGTCCAAGATGGTTTCATTCACATGCCTGGTATCTTCATAGAAATGGTTGACAGGTTTGGGGCCCTTTTCCCTCTCCATGTAGTCTTAGGGCATCTATACATGTTATTTTTAGAAAGGCAATTAGACTTTCATGATAACTGGCTCAGGACTTTGCCAGTTCTTTTAGAGTATAGGTAAGCTTTCTTTTAAGGGTTTCTTGGCTGCATACAGTGGCTCACACCTGTAATCCTAGTGTTCTGGAAGCTCGGAGGAGAATTGCTTGAGCTCAGGAGTTTGAGACCAGCCTGAGCAAGAGGGAGACTCCATCTCTACTAAAAAATAGATAAAAATAAGCTGGGCATTGTGGTGGGTGCCTGTAGACTCAGCTACTCAGGAGGCTGAGGCAGGAGGATCACTTGAATCCAGGAGTCTGAGGTTGCTTGTGAGCTAGGCTGATGCCATAGTCTGGGCAACAGAGTGAGACTCTGTCTCAAAAAAAAAAAAAAAAAAAAGAAAAAAGATAGGGTTTCTTTCTTTACTTTACATGTTCATTTGATTGTTTCTTTGTTAAAAAGTTAATTAGTTGGGCAGTGCCTGTAGCTCAGAGGGTAGGGCACCAGCCACATACACCAAGGATGGCAGGTTTGAACTCAGCCCAGGCCAGCTAAAACAACAATGATACTGCAACCAAAAAATAGCTGAGTGTTGTGGTGGGCACCTGTAGTCCCAGGCACTTGGGAGGCTGAGGCAAGAGAATCGCTTAAGCCCAGATAGTGAGACTCTGTCTTAAAAAAAAAAAAAAGTTAATTAGTTAATTAATTTTTTTTTATTGTTGGGGATTCATTGAGGGTACAAAGAACCAGGTTACACTGATTACATTAGTTAATTAAATGTTTTTTAGAGGTGGGATGCTACTCTGTTGCCCAACCTGGAGTACTGTGGCCTAATCATAGCTCACTGTAACTCAAGGAATACATCATCACATCTGGCTATTTTTTTTACTTTTTGTGGAGATAGGGGTCTTGGTATGTTTTCAAGGCTGGTCTTGAACTTCTGGCTTCAAGCAATCCTCCTGCCTTGGCCTCCCAGAGCGCTGGGATTACAGGTGTGAGCTGCTGTACCAGGTCAGACACTAAGCTTGAAATTGGCACAGCACCAATTCTGTCATACTTTGTGGTTCAAAGCAGTTATAGGGCAGCCCAGAATCAGAGTCATGGATACAGATCTCTCCTTCCAAGGAGAGAAATGTCAAAGAATCTGTGCCATATTTGATCCACCATGTGGGGCTGCATAAATATAGAACATGTGGAACTGGACGAACACAAAGGACAGGTAAGGGAAGGACTGTTCCCTGTCTTTGCTTCCTAGGTAGGAATCCTAGTTTTTCCCTTGGGACACAGGGTTATCAGAAGTACTGAGCTTCCTTTACCGCTGTCACCTTGGGGAAATGTTCTGCGATACCAGGGCAATACCGAGGTTTGTGTTCCCCTGCATGCTTTTGGTACGAAATAAAATTCTTGTTAAAGTCCTTAGGGACTCTGATGGGAGGTGCCCTTGAAACATGTAAGTGGGCAATGTCTGAAAGATACTTTGGAGCTGATCTTGGCAAGTTTCTAAAGGAAGAATTGGGCGTGTTTCTCATTTTCTCCACTGTATCCTACAGTTGTGCCAATGACTAAACAAGCAATGGATTATGCAGGTTTTGAAAACTTTTCAGGTTTCTTTTTTGGGTAGAGCAGGAGAGAATTTTTTTTTGGGGGGGTCTAATTTAACTACATTTAATTTTCTCAATGTAACATACAAGAAAAAGCTTTAATAAAAATGATATCAATATTGTGTTCATTATTGTAGATATGATACAATACTGACAGGGTTGTGGGGTTCTCTTTCAGGCACTCACTTAATTTAACTAATTCTTTTCTTTTTTTTAAATCACAGATGTGTACATTAGTGCAACCAAGGGGTACAATGTGCTGGTTTCCTATACAATCTTAACTATTTTCATCAAACTAATCAACATAGCCTTCCTGGCAAATTCTCCATTATTATATGAATACATTTGTATTCTGCATTTAGCAAGGTTCACCTGTATCTTTCTAAGATGCACTGTAGGTGTGTTCCCACCAATTACCCTCTCCGCCCCAACTTCCCCTCTCCCCTCCCTACCCTTGCCCCTTTCCCTATATTCTTGTGTTATAGTTGGGTTATACCATTCATATGACAGCTATAAATTAGCTTCATAGTAGGGCTGAGTACATTGGATACTTTTTCTTCCATTC
>CAUYON010080960.1:0-17153 GCA_963573935.1 Arctocebus calabarensis | reverse complement strand
ATCGCCCTGGGTAGAGTGCCGTGGCGTCACACTGCTCACAGCAACCTCCAGCTCCTGGGCTTAAGCGATTCTCTTGCCTCAGCCTCCCTAGTAGCTGGGACTACAGGCGCCCGCCACAGCGCCCGGCTATTTTTTTGTTTTGTTTTGCAGTTCGGCCGAGGCCGGGCTTGAACCCGCCACCTTCGGGTATATGGGGCCGGCGCCCTGCTCGCTGAGCCACAGGAGCCGCCCCCATTTATTTTTGTGTTAAAAATGTTTAGATTACTTACCATTGAGTTAAACACTCCCCAAACTTCTCAAAGCTTTTCCAGCAGCCCCTGTACCTAGTACTTGTGAGGAGCTCAGCAAATAATGGTGGACTTGAACCACAGATGTAGAGACATTGCCTAATTAAAGAGAATAGAAATTAGTATGCACACATAATGGGCAGATTAGGAGGGGAGAACTGTGGCTACTTTTTCTTCTCACTTTCCCAAACATAGGGACAAATATTTCCTATGATTCTTATCTTTTAAAACTTATTTTTCAGGTAATAAAGGTGCGTGGAAGTTTGCCCAGACAAACACAGCCTTTGGTTGCTACCTGTGACCACTGTTTGCAAAGCGCATTGCTGTTTTTGAGCAGCGTTCCTTCATCAGGAAAGAATAGGTCCTCAAGCTGCGGCCAATCGTGCCCCTGGGGCTGTGAAGCGGGCCGGGACCCACTCCCTGCGTCTGGGCATCTTTGCTCCTCTGGCTTCCACGGTAGAAACGCGAAAGGAAGAGCCCACCACTACCTGCTGACTTACTCAAAGCCAGGGACTGGCTGGGTCATGAGTCACTACCGGTTTCAAAACACAAAATGGTATCGCTGGGCCCTGCGGCCGAGAAGCAGGGTTGATCCCGTACCCCTCCTCCCTCCCGCGCGTGAGGAGCTGCAGCCTCGGGTTTAGCAGATCCAGGGGTGCGGGCAGTGATTGACTTGCTCTTAGCAACCGTGGCTGCAGCGCGGTGACTTCGGAAGCCGGTCGTTCCCATCCAGCGTGTGTTTGATTCGGCTGTTTGCCCTGCGGGCCGTTGGCACCTGGCTTGGAGCTGACAGTTCACCCCCCACTCCCCGCAGTGACGAGGGCCTGTTCTGCATCTGGTTCTCGTAGCTTCTCATCACCAGGTAACAGCGTCTCACCAGCCTCTCAGTCACCCCTCCCCTTCTCAGAGCTCCACCGCCTCCAGGAAGATGCTTTTCCTCTTCTCAAAAGCTCAGCTTTCCACTTTTTTCAGTTTTGTTTACTGTTTGCTGTTTAAGAGCCAATAAGGCAGATGGGCGAGGGAATCAGAGTGCCTGGGAGAGAGAAGCCGCCCGAAGGCTCACAGCACAGTCCCAGCCGGCCAGGGCCGTGCAGGGCGGCTGTGCACAGGTGGGTTCTGCCCCAGAGCCTGGCAGCCGCGCTGCCTCCTGCCAGGAGTCCCAGGACTCTGAGATGGAAAGACACAAGAATTCCCTTCAGGGCCATGAGGCTCTCCCTCAGGTCTCCATCCGAAACAAAAATCAAAGACAATCACAAAAAAGAAAAAGAGAGAAAAAAAGAAAAGAGAAGATATGAGTTAGAAGAAAAGGCAGCAGACTTGGCCAGATGTGGATTTATATCCCAGTTCTCATATCGACCAGCTGAGGGACCCTAAGCAAGTTATTTGACCTCTCAACAATTCAGTTTTCTTCTCTGAAAAATAGTGGGGACGTGTGTACAAAACTTACAGAATCTGTGGTAAGGATTAAATGAGATCATTCACAATACTTCACGTAAATTCATAACCTAATACCTGATCCTTAGCAAAGGCTTAGTAGATATTATGCATCATTACTATTAGTGCCATTGTTTAAAAATTATCAGTCCAGGCTCACGCCTGTGGCTCAATGGGCTAAGGCGCCAGCCACGTACACCTGAGCAGGCGGGTTCGAATCCAGCCTGGGCCTGCCAAACAACCATAACGGCTGCAACCAAAAAAATGGCCAGGCTTTGTGGCGGGCGCCTATAGTCCCAGCCACTTGGGAGGCAGAGGCAAGAGACTCACTTGAGCCCAGGAATTGGAGGTTGCTGTGAGCTGTGATGTCACAGCACTCTATCCAGGGTGACAGCTTGAGGCTCTATCTCAAAAAAAAAAAAAATTATCAGTCCAGAAATGCACAGGGATGGGATATATTTCAGATCATTTCACTTGTCTCCCAACTTTTAGCTTATATTACCACTTACATGAGAAAAAATCCCTTACCCTTTCCCTATCTTCCCTCCCCCATTCCCAACCCAGCCTGCCTGCTCTCACTTCTGAAGCCAAGCCATGGACAGCCCTGTCCTTTGTCCTTCCCTAGATAGTTCCTTAAGGGCAAGGACTGTATCTTTCCTATCTCAATATTCTTTTAACATGTTCTAGAAGCACCTTTCTGCTCTTTCCTGAGCAGAATGCTTTCTTTAACTCTGGCAACTTGAAAAAAAAATGAACTATTGATTTCAAGAGCTGAGATCTTTGAAGATTTTCAAAGTCTTGAAACTACTTCCGAGTTAGAGAAGTTCAAAGAATGCATTCATTGACTGGCTTATTCTGCTCAAACAGCATTTCCACTTCAGTCAGGAGAGGCAGGGGAAGGTCGTTCACTGGGGAGCTTTTGCCTCTTCACAGACTGTCTGATATCAGAGGAATGAAACTTCCCCGTGATGTTCCCACATCAGAGCACTATGAGCACTGTGAACGTGAAACTCCCTTCTGACGAGCCCACAGAGGACCCAGTCCCTGCCCCTCCAGCAAAAGACCACATGGCATGGAATAGTAAGCCAGCTTGAACCTGCACTGTGAGACCCTGTGTCGGAAGCCCTGTGCTACATTCTGGAAACTGCCTCCTCTCTGCACGGAGAGGTTCGGGATTCTGCTAGACCCAAAGGCCAAAGCATCAAAGCTTAGGCAGGAATCTCTAGGAGGCCTCCTCCCACTGCCTGCTGACTCCTTCCAGACTCTTCTTTCCTTTCATAACTAGTTATAATTTATACTTAAGTTTTTAAGACGGGTTTGGTGTCGCCCGAGTGTCAAATAATGTCACCAATGTTAATCAATGATGGGCAGCATCCTAACACTGGCGCGAGAAAACCAAGGAACAGGTAAGAGTTAAGAAAACTTCCCAAAGTACATGAATTAAGACAGTTACACTATGTAAAGGCTTTTTAAAAGAAGCCACTTTCTACACTGACATAAAATGTCATAGCCTGTTCTTTGGCCTCCAGATGGGGCCTTCACGATACGCGTGCTGTGCTCAGCCAGCCAGACGACAGGAAAGTGGGCAATGTGAGTCAGTCAGAACTCACAGGGATAGGCATGGAAAGTTCTGGAGAACTCCCTTCTAGGATATGAAACCACACGGTGACGGGCAACCTGGTAATATACAGACAAGCTCTCAATCATTTGTGCTAAATAAGAAGGGCACAACTTCCCTCCCCGCCAGGCCACTAAGACTCCAACTCTTTACAAGCATTCCTAAGCTTCCCATAAAAAATTATCAAGTGACACTCTAAAAACTTACACTTGCCCGTCTTACAAACAAACTAGGAGCTAGCCTCATGGCTGAGCAGAAAAGAGGACACTTAGGCAAAGTCAGAAATCGGAGATTTGAGCAGGTGTGGGTCAGTCCCTATGTTTGAAATAAACAATCTGCTTCAGAAGCTCTGTACTAGGAGGGAGGGACCCAAGTTCTGGGAAAGGGCAGTGCTGCCATGGCCAAACGGCTCAAGCAGTTTGCTCTCAATTATCCACCCCCTGTGTAATTTCAGGAAATTTTAGTTTGTAAATTACAGATTTTTTTTGACACTTAATTCAGCAATAACCAGTTGTCCAATGGTGATTTCATGTCCGAGTAAACCCGTCATCTTTATTCAGAGACTTTTCTTTCTCCCTTACAGAAAATAAAAAGAACTCAGACATTTTCCAAGAGAAAAATAAACTCCTACAGCTGAAAGATTTGAGTGTTCAACTTTGGTTAAGAAGCTGAATCTAAGAAGGGGGTTCTCAAGCTGGCAGAGTGCCTCCCTCCCACATCCCTACTAAATCACCACCAGCTCCAGAGCTGTGACTCAGAGAGTGTGTAAACCCCAGCTCACCTCGTAAACATGGCGGACTCAGAGAGTGTGTAAACCCCAGCTCATCTCGTAAACATGGCCTTTCCATGCCCCATGTTCAGGGTCAGGGCACACAAGGTAAGGAGACCATTCAAATTCAACGCCTGAATCTGTTACTTTCTCTGATAAATTTTAGGTGGAGACCAAGAGGGCTGGTTTCCCTATTGTCTCCAGCTAAACTGCTGACAGCTAGGAAGCATGAGCACTGGGCAGAATTTCCAGACCCAACAACCAGCAGACTGCAAGAGGAGACTGTTTTGTGTTGCTTTTCTGAGGCTCTCCTTGTTCTACTGTGTGGTGTTCTGGAAAGCTGTGGGCACTGTGGCCATGCCCACTCCCAGGACTTCTGCAGCCAGTCCTGGTGGCCCTCAGGGCAGGAGGATAGAGGCGCCCTATGTAGGGAGCACCGTCAGCCCATGTCACATGTCCAGACACAGGCTCCTCCCTCACTGGGGTGGGTCCACTGCTCGCCCACCTGCCACAGGTGCCATGACTGAAACGCAAGCCAGGAGTATCACGAGAGTTGGGGGTCACTGGGACCCCTGTGTGAATGGAGAGGCACTAAAGAGTTGAGAAGTTGCCCTCACCCATCTCTTTTAACCCCTGCTTCTCTCCTCGTGTCTGGGGTTGCCATGGTGTGTTCCCACCTGCATTCTCTCCCTCACCCAAAGTCACACCTCTGCCCAGCCTCCTTTGTCTGTCAACACTACAGTCCAGGTCTTTTCCTACCCCATCTGCTATAGAATCCCCTATTGTGCGTACTATTTCCTCTGGGCTCTGTCAGCACTCCATAAAATAATTTCTGCTAATGTGCCAAGCCCCTCAAGGAACAGATGCTTTTATCAGGTTCCTTCTGGAGAAGATGTGTGCACCCGAGAAGGTGTTTTAAGTATGGAAGAGCAGGGATTAGTATTCTGAGGGGGCTGGATTAGTCAGGATTAGTCAAGTGGAAGAAAGCCAACTGAAATGAATTTGGATGAAAGAAGGAGTTAATTGGCTGTGTGACTGGGAGGGGCAGGGGAAGAGCTGGCCTCAAGTGCAGCTGGAGAGGAAGCCTGTTGGGACATGCGCTGACTCCCACCCCACCTCTGGCTTCTGTGTTGCCCTAGCTCTTATCTGCTTCTCCAATTAGCAGGGCCTACAGCTCCGGCAGCTCCAAGGCACATGTCCTTATAGCTCTAGTCAAGAGAAAAGATGTCTCCGTCACAGAGTCTTAAACAAGGGACTTTCATTGGCTCAGCTTGAATCACATGCCCAGGTATGGGCCAATTACCGTGGTCAGATTCGGCCTGTGTTTTTGTTTTCCAAGATGACTGTAACAAGTTATCACAGGCTTAGTGGCTTAAAACAGGACACATTTATCACATTATGGTTCTGAAAGTCAAAGGTCCATAGAGGTCTTACCAGACTAACATCCAGGTGTCAGAAACTGTCTTCCTTCCTACTGGCTCGAGGGAAGAATCTGTCTTCCTTGTGCATTCAGTTTATTATCAGAATTCAGTCCTTGTGCTTGCAGGACTGAGCTCCTGGTTTCCTTACTGGATTCCATCTGTGGACCATTCCCAACTTCTAAAAGGGACCCTGTTCTTTGGCTTATGACCCTTGCCTCTATCCTCTATCTTCAAGTCTTTCTCATCCTTCAAATCTCTCCTGCTTAATCTGTTATTAAATTTCTCTGACCCTTCTGCCTTCATCTTCCACTTTTAAGGGCCCATGAGATTACTTTGGGCCCACCTAAATAATTCAGTGCAATCTCGCCATCTAAAAGTCCACAACCCTAATTCCACCTGCAAAGTCCCTTTTGCCAAGTATTGGAAATGTATGTGTCATGGACACATGTGTATATGCTAAAGAAGATATAAAACATACTCAGAGACTCTGAGGCTAGAGTGTCTCTGTCTTTCTGGGAGTCACAGCCAGGGTATGGCAAGGACACAGGCTGGTGTGATTAACAGCTCCAACATAACCGTGTGGAAGGGTAAGGAAGCGTAAGCTGGTGGGTGTGATTTTTACTGTTTGTCTGCTATTAGCAGGAAAAAAGAAAGAAAGAGGAAAAAAAAAGTCCACCTCGAAGCAGGTTGGATGTTATTACACATTTAGTAACTGCGCCAAGCTATTGATGGACTCTTTAGGTAAAAAATTTAATATTCTCAACAGCAGGTGCCTTAAACATTTTTTATGAACAAATGAACAAATGAGAAGGGAGGCAGGTCAAAGGTAAACTTGTTATCACGTTAACTTATTTCCAAGGACTAGAATTTTATTGGGCTGGACTCTGAGACACATAGAGGCAACAGACACCATTCATAGAAACTTGGCCCAAGAAGTCATGCTCACATGCAATGACAGAGGGAAGTCAGGAAGGACCAGGCATTGCCAGTCACTCTTAGAGACAATCCAGGTAGGAGATTCCATTTGCTATGAGGGGAAGACGAGGGATTAGGATCAGACCCCAGACTCAATGCTGGCGTAGACTGGGCCTGGGACAGAGGAGGCTACCAGGGAGGCTAAACGCAGCCTATGTGGGATGCAAGAGTTCACTGGGACATATTGGTTATATGACCAGCTACACAACCTTGGGTAAGTCTCATATGAGCCAGTTTCATCTCAGGTGAAAGGAAAGAATGGCACCACCAAAGGACGTCCACAGGGTGACTGTCCCCATCCCCACCCTACACTTATGCCCTACATCCATGACCCAATGCAGTGCTTTTCCCCACTGAGCCCTTCTCCACACTCCCGTGGCCACTATCACCTGATCCAAGCCATCCTGTGTGTTAGCGCCCGGAAGCCATCCTAGAGTTAGGTCATATCTAAGATGCTCTCCAAATTTGACATTTTATATCCCAAAGCTCTGATATAGAGCAACTGCATAGGACCAAGGAAGACCCATTGAGGCTTCACCTTTTCAAACTCCTAACATTGGATGAGGACAAAGCTATATCTAAATGGGAAAGGAAAGTAAAAGTAGAGAAACCTTTGTGATTTAACCCCACTGCTCAAGGGTGTTTTCCGTAGGAAATCAAATTAGAGATAAAATAAATTTTCCTTCTCAACCAGAAGGCTTGAAATGACATGTAGGTGCTTCACGAAAGGTCAGCTATAATCCTTGATGGACAGACAATTGCCTGGAGATTACAGAGATACACAATCTGATTTTTTGGCAGCAATAGATGGTGCACATAAATTGAGAAATGTTGCAGGTTCGTTCCCTAGAAACTCTGGAACAGAGACTAGCAGACAGGGAATTTATGACAGTGGTCTCAGGACTAACACCTATGGGGGATGAGAAGAGAGCAGGATTAGACGGAGGAGGATAAATTCAGGCTGTGGATTCAGCAGCCTCAGCTCTCAGCACAGGGCGCTCCAAAGCAAGGCTGGCCTGTCAGAGACGTCATCAGTTGTGGTAAAAGGGCTGAAACTTGATTCACCTCCACACCAGTCACTGGATGAAGGGGGCAGCCCTTGGGTAAGGAGGCTGTCCTCACAGAGGACGATCGGCTAGTGGGAATAGCTAGAGGAATGCTCCCTTCAACTCTGAAGGAAGATCTGGGCAGAGCCACATACACAGGAAAAGAAGCGACTAGAATATCCTGCCTGGATTGTCCCTGAAAGCGACCAACAATGCCATCAGCACTGCTCTTTTCTGTGTATTGGGCCTGCAGAGGCATCCCTGCGTCAAATTGCGCAATCCGAATCCTCTTCAGCTGTTGACCCATGGCCAATTTTCTGGTGGTACTCAGAGAAATTACCAAGAGTAGGAGGTAAAACTGGTATGGAAGTTTTATTCTGGTGGACAAATGTCATGAGTTATCTTATTTTTATGTTAATTTTATATTTTTAAAAAAGGTACACAGATTATATTGTCCCTATAAGGTAAATTCTGCAGACGTGGTATGTGTAGTGTTAGTCTGCTAGGGCTGCCATAATAAGATACTATACATCATTGGTTTCAACAACAGAAATGTATTTTCTCATAGTTCTGGAGACAGAAGTCCCAGATCAAGAAACTGACAGGTTTGGTTTCTCCCAAGGCCTCTCTGCGTGGCTTGCAATTGGCCGCCTTTTTGTTGCGTCCTCAGTCACAAGGCCTGTTTTGTGAGCACACATCTCTGGTGTCTCTGCCTCTTCTTACAAGGACACCAGGTCCATTGGATTAGGGCCCCACCCTTATGTCCTCACTCAACTATATTTTTATTTATTTATTTTTTTTGAGACAGAGCCTCGAGCTGTCACCCTGGATAGAGTGCTGTGGCGTTACAGCTCACACAACCTCCAGTTCCTGGGCTCAAGCGAGTCTCTTGCCTCCGCCTCCCAAGTAGCTGGGACTACAGGCGCCCGCCACAACGCCTGGCCATTTTTTGGTTGCAGCCATCATTGTCGTTTGGCAGGCCCGGGCTGGATTTGAATCTGCCAGCTCAGGTGTATGTGGCTGGCGCCTTAGCCCACTGAGCCACAGGCGCCAAGCCAGATATGTAATTTTATTTATTAAGCGTATTTACCCTCCTCACTTGATTTACTGAGACTTATTTTTTCATCTTAATTCACTTTTCCGTAGTTTTGCTTAGCTAGTGTTGTGTGTGTGTTAAGCCCTGACATCCTGGACTAGTGAATTAACTTCTTTCCTGCACCCCATAATGGTATTCATGCAGGGGTACCTGAAATCCTTGGAATTAAGAAAGTAGCCTCTCAGATAATTTTTTGTGTTCTGTAATTCATATGAGGAGCCCCCATGGAAAATAGCTCCGGGGCCAAGGAAAGACCAGAGAGTTGGCCTAGAACTGTACAGAAAGGACACTTTGGACTTCACGATTGCAGAAGATCCGGGGGTTCCAAGGACTATCTCTGTATACGTTCTAGTCCTGCATGGATGTGACTCTGACCCAAAGAACTGGCAAAATAAAGACATCAGATCTCTTATTTGTGTGAAGTGCACTGTTTTTTGTGTTTGTTTTTTTTTAATTCTCCCCCCCCACTTGGTCTTAGTTACATTCCCAAATGAAACCTAAATGAAAGAGATGTTTGCACATCTGGTAGGGTCCCTCGAGATGGAGGATAAGATAAGATGATATAGACTAATCTTTCCTCCCAGAGCAAAGTTTAGTAGCTACTGCCGTTCATTTCTGCATTCATTCATTTTTTTATCCAGCTGTTGTTCATTGAGCACCTAGTATGTGCAGCCACTGAGCTGTGTGCTGAGTATTCAATAGTGAATCACACAGACCCAGTTCCTCCCTCTTGGAGATTACAGAACTGTTTAAGAGAAGTTTTTAATTTTCTCCAAAAAGATGTAAGAGCCCAGTTTGCAAACTGGTTTTGAGTATCTTGTTCCCTGCAGATGCAGACGTCTAGTGAAGCTCGAGATAAGTCCTATCTCCTGCCACCCCAGCCCGTCAAACAGTTCCTCATCTCCCCGCCAGCCTCGCCTCCGGTGGGGTGGAAGCAGAGTGAAGATGCCACGCCTGTTATAAATTACGACTTACTCTGTGCTGTTTCCAAATTGGGGCCAGGTAACCAACTGCTGTTTTTCCTGTTTTTCCCCTCCATGAAACTCATCTGTTGAAGATCAGTGTGCATTGTGGCAGCATGATTAAGGTAGAGGATACAGAGACACAGGCCTGGGTTCAAATTCCAGCTGTGGCATTTGCTAGCTCTGCAATCTGAGGAATTTACTTGACCTCAGTTTTCTGCACCCTGGTCTTTTCACCTCTACTTGAGAGTATGATAATCCTAATATCTACCATTCAATGTGGTTATAAGGATGAAATTATATATATATATATATACACACACACACACACTCAGTAAATATAACTGCAATTTTTATTCTAGTATACAACAACTTTTTTGTTTGTTTGCAGTTTTATTTATTGATTGATTTATTTATTTTTTGGCCAGGGCCGGGTTTGAACCCGCCACCTCCAGTATATGGAGCCGGTGCCCCACTCCTTGAGTCACAGGCACCACCCTTGTTTGTTTGTAGAGATAGGGTCTAACTCTGTCACTTGGGCTGGACTCCTGGGCTCAAGCAGTCCTCTCATGTCCTCCTCTCAAGTAGCTGGGATTACACTCATGTGCCACCATGCCCAGCTAATTAAAAAAATTTTTTTAGAGACAGGGTCTCCCTGTGTTGTCTAGGCTGATGGCCTCAGACGATCTTCCAAAGTACTGGGATTATAGGCATGAGCCTCTGTGCCCAACTGACAACTACTTTGAATATATTTCAAAGAATTGGTGTTGATATATCGTCCCTTCCTCATTTTTCTTGTTACTTTTTAAAAAACTTCTAATTTCCCTTCTTTTACTTCCTCTACCTCTCCTTTCCTTTTAAAACAATATAAGAAACTAATGCCATTCTGGTTCAGACTAGTTGTCCACCCATAACAGTGTTATATCTCTTCTAGGGGGTACAAGGAGTCATTTTGAACAGAAAGTGGCTTAATGGTGTGTTTAGGCCTTGGAGCTGAATCTTGGATTTCTGAAGTCCTGGGATAAAAGGATTGCCAGTACTGCCTGGATCCGTACAAGTATCCCCTAAGAGAAAACTAAAACCATCATGAAGTTAAGCAGATGTACTTGTATTATTCCTGAAACAGCAATTAGCATTTACATTTTAAGCTCCCAAGACTTCAAGTACTAAAACAACAAAATTTTACAAGAGCCTTAATGTGTCAAATGTCTAGCACCACCACAAGATAAAATACTCTGACATAGGATTTAAAGGTTTAAAAAATATGGTTCAGTGCCAGTAGCTCAGTTGTGTTAGGGCACCAGCCTCATACACCAGGGCTGCAGGTTCGAACCTAGCTTGGGTCTGTTAAACAACAATGACAACTACAATAAAAAACATAGCCTGGTGTTGTCTTGGCACCCGTAGCACAGTGGTTACAGCGCCAGCCACATACACCGAGGGTGGCAGGTTCGAACCCGGCCTGGGCCAGTTAAAGAACAATGACAGCTGCAACAAAAAATAGTCGGGCCTTGTGGTGGGCTTCTGTAGTCACAGCTACTTGGGAGGCTGAGGCAAGAGAATCGCTTAAGCCCAAGAGTTTGAGATTGCTGTGAACTGTGATGCCATGGCACTATAACAACGGCAACATAGTGAGACTCTGTCTCAAAAATAAATAAATAAATAACTATTTAAAAAATAGTGACAATTAAAATCTGAGTAGAGCAAGAAGTTTCAAGAGACAAAACAGTCTCTTTGCTGGAAGCGAGGCCATGGTTCTTAACTTGTTTTGCCTCCACAGGAGAGAAATACGAACTTCACGCGGGAACTGAGTCTACACCCAGTGTGGTGGTGCATGTCTGTGAAAGTGAAACTGAAGAGGAGGAAGAAACAAAAAATCCCAAGCAGAAAATTACCCAGACCCGGCGCCCTGCCCCTCCGACTGCAGCACTGAATGAGTCCCAGACCTTCGACTGTGCGCTGTGAGGCCTTGGCTGAGGGGCAGGGCAGCTGCCCCTGAGGGTTTTCAGCCATGGCGATCAGCGTCCCTGCTGCTGACGCGTGACGCTGCTGGGAGTGAGTGCAGCTCAGGGTCCTTTCACCACACCTGTACTGCACGCACAGTGGTAGAGAGGAGCAGCACGTTTTACCATTTGGAAATTTTAAGTGATGTTCTCAGCCCCCTCAGATGGGGCAGCTCTCAACTATTTTCAGACAGTAGCAGGTTAGGAAAATGGCTTCCCTTCCCCTGAGCAATGTTAGTTCCTCTGATTCTGCAAAGCTTGGGATACCCAAACTGGAACTGCAGTCACCCAGCACCGTACCATTGTCATGAACTTAAAAGTAGTCTTGCAATTTTAATAATCCAGTCTAGGTGTTTTTGTACTGGTGTGATAGCTTCTAACTAGTTTATTGATCCGAGGTGTTTATTCAGTATACATGAAATATTTTGCACAAAAAGAAACCTAATTCATAGAAGTCATTTTTCTCAAGTGTTTCATTAGCTTTGGGGAAGAAATGCCAAACCCACTTCGATGACCAGAGTCAGGTGGCACAGATCTGTGTGCATGCTGTTCTCTTCCCTGTCACTCTTACTTGGAAGTTGGGGAAGGTGGCGAGCCGGCCACTGGTCCTACTGCAGCATCCCCCAGGCATCGTGTGCCCGGGAAGGGCTGCTTGCTACTTTGGAGGTGGGCCCTGTCACCAGTAGGCCTGACCGTGATTTCAGAGGGCTGCTGCACTCTGCCGTTTGTGACCATGTGCTGGCCTGGGACACCAAAAGGTCTTCCCTTGCCAGTTTTTAGCCTACTTTTCTTTTTGAATATGTGTCAACCACTTATTCTTGAGTTTTTCCATGGTCTAGATATGTTTGTATATGTCATTCATAGACTTTAAATTAGAAAAGGTAATGATCTTCTACCTGGACATCTCCTGAAGACCATTTTTAAATTGTCCATTTAGACATTTTCCAGCCTGCTTTGGAAGAAAAGTCACACATACTATTTTTCTATGAATTAGGGAATGAGGGGACAAACCTGTGTAGTCATACTTTTCTTTTTGATGAAATTTTTTATCTTGGCTTTACAGTTTGTATTTTTCCCAAAACAGAACTGTTTCTCATGTGTATTTCAGAATGTATGTTTGAACCCCCTAAAGTAGAAGCAGCAGCATCTTTTTAACTCTTTGTGGTCTTTGTGGTCTCTTCAGACTTTGAGTCCCTCTTATAGAAGAGTCTCCCCCTGCTTTGCTTCGGGTGGGTCTGTGCTGGTCTCCACTCACTGTGCTGTTCCCTGTGTGGCCGCTGTCTGGAACACCCTGGCCAGTTTGTGAAGGACTTGAAAACACGAGTAAAAACTGATGAAACCCTGCGGCTGCCGCTACCAAGCAAGAAAACGCAGACATTCAAGCCATGATATCTGTACGTTTTTGGTAACAGGTTACTGTGATTTAGTTCTTATGGTGAAATTTATTTCTAAGCCCTTGAACTATATTGTGCAAAAAAAAAAGTTTTTCTCTGTTTTTCTTGGTCTCAGTAACTCAATGTGACGGACCCTTCCATTTGTATCTTTGTATCACTGCTAAGGCTCAATGTAACGAAGTTGAAATCTGCAGTTCCATCACAATGTATTAAATTTATACCATCCTTTGTCACTTCAACAACCACTTAATAAATGTACTTTGCAATCTGAAGTCTTTTTTTTTTTTTTAAGCCAAATTTTTTTTTGAATTTTAAAACAATGCTTAGGAAACTTAAAAGTTCCAAAGGCACAAAGATAATGGAGCTCAGTATACAGTAACAGCCAGGTGCTGGCTATTTTACCTCTTTTTGTTTGTAGGGGAGACCCTAAATTTCAGGAAGCATAGTTGTCATCAACAGTTGGGAATTTTTTGAATTTCCCTTTAGGTAATATTTATTGAGCATAATTTTCTAAGTGATCAAAACCCACGACGTTTTGTTATCTGACTTGGCTTTTGTTCTCTACCTGCCAGTTAAAGAATATCCCATCCCTAACATGTAAAACACTTTTTTAAAAAAGTCAATCAGCACAAATTATCCAAATTAACCAATGTTTTCCTGTTTTTTTGAGTGCATTGAATAAATTGAAGAAAATGGTGTTTCTTGATAGGAAACAACATTTGCAAAGGATAGGAAAAGCAAAACAGCAGAGATAGTCGACTGAACCTGCAGTGCATTGGATCTTATGTCGTCGATATTTTTTTCAACATACACACCTGATGAAACCCCGAGATAAATCCATTTAGAAAGGGTTCTAATAAGCATCTGCTGGATTTAAGATGGTCAGAGGCAGAAATGGGGAAGGCCACTTTCCTTGCCTCTCCCTTGGAGACCTGACAGTCGGGTGGACAGCAAACTAGTGTTTTCATATTCTGCTTCTTCAAAACTGTGTACGTGAATACTTCTTCAAAATTAAGAGCTGAATCAAAGCTCTGAGGAATTTTCAAGTTCAACACAAAAGTTTAAATAGAACATGGTGGTCTTTAATGAGATGTTTGAACTGAAGAGATACCAGGAGATGAAGGTGGGGGGCAGTGCTTTCATCCTTTAAGAATACAGCCTTTATTGTGTGCTGGTCACATTCCTTCTGTCTTTTAAAATGTGAATAGATTTGGTTTTCTTAGAAGCTCAGTTACAGGGCTGAAGGTGACTGTGGAGATCATATAGTCCAATTCTTGTGTTACACAGATTAGAAAACTAAGGTTGTGGGACTGATTTCGGAGCCCACGGAAAGGCAGCCCTGGAATTGGCATTCCCAACTCCTGGCTGGTGTTCTTCCTACTTTTTCTTGTATTGTACTCTTAAAGAGGCAGTGAAGACTAATCCCTTTCAAAAGGGAAAAAAGGTGGTAGAGGGGATTCTTTTTCTCCTGATGGAATACAATGAATAAGAAAGAAATATCTTACTTGATAAGGATAGTAACTTGATAATTTTAATGAATTTGATGTTCCATGTTGTGTGATTCTGTAATTATTGAAGCACTGAGGGTGGAATCTGCCTAAATAATTTTATCTTGGTAGCCAGCAATTATGTTGGCATTTTTTTGTGGGCTTTCCCAGATTTTCATAGTAATGAAATTAAAACATTCATAGTTTTACTTAAGATATAATTCTAATGAAGTAGAATGAGATCTAGTCTCATTTGAAAATAAAAGTCTACAGTGGAGTGACAGTAGTGGTAAAACTGAGTTCTATTCAAGATGGGAGACTGATCTGTGTTTCCTATTTTTATATAAACTCTTTTACACACCATAGGTTTATTTTAAAAAGGAAAATTTCAAACACAATTAAGCAGTGGAAGATAGACTACCTTCTGTGGTGCGTCAGGTTCACCGTTGACTGGAGTTTAGACGTCATACCTGCCATACCTGTGAACTTGGCCATCTTTCCTCTTCCTCTCCATGTGCTCCTTTTGTGCACATTTGCATTTATAGCTGCCTATAGTAAAGAAAAAAATTCCTTACAAGTCGTGTGACAATATAAAGGAGCAAAAGACTTGGGGAAATAGTTGCCTCCAGCCGAGGTAGTAATAACATTATAGAAACTCGGCTCGGCGCCTGTGGCTCAACAGGGTAAGGCGCCAGCCACGTACAACTGAGCTGGTGGGTTCGAATCCAGCCCCCAAACAACAATGACGGCTCCAACCAAAAAAAAAAAAATGGCCAGGCGTTGTGGCGGGCGCCTGTGGTCCCAGCGACTTGGGAGGAGGAGGCAGGAGACTCGCTTGAGCCCAGGAATTGGAGGTTGCTGTGAGCTGTGATGCAATGGCACTCTATCCAGGGTGACAGCTTGAGGCTCTATCTCAAGAAAAAAAAAATTATAGAAACTCAAGGTTTAAAAGTTAAATAAATGTAAAGAGTAAGACTTAACAACGCTGTCCAACAATTTGATAAATACTCATTTGTTTTTTTAAACTCCCCTTGGAGTGTGGGGGCCACCAAAACATCTATCAGAATGCTATTGTTTTTGTTAATCATGGAAACACCCCCTCTCATCCTCCCAAGTGCTGGAATTTGAAAAGTGTTACTACCAAAAGTACAAGCAACAAGGCAACCACAGCTACTAGGTTCACTGACCAAGAAGAAAATAAATTGTCATCTTCAAAGTAGAGTTTCTAGCCAAGGTTAAGAACTAACATCAGGTTGAGTCAAAGTGTCTCTGACTCATTTAAATAAAAGCTGCAAGACCTTTTAGTAAGACAAGTGGTCTGTCTTGTAAACCTACATTTCCTTTTGAAATAGAATCATCCTGCAAACTGTTGGAACTCCTGCTTAGCTTTGAAGGGTCGTTCTTGTCATAGTGGAAGAGTCAGACCTATGCAGCTGTCATATGTGTTTTTCTGTATTGTCTTCTGTTTAGTCCTCAGTCTTCCCAACTCAAAATGGGGACCGAGGAGGAAGGAAGGTGGCTACTCCTATTCCCGTGCCATATTCTTCTTGCTGCTTTTCAACCCAAAGCGAGTATTGATTGACATTGATTATTGATAGTTTTCACTATCTTGTGTATACCCTCCAAGTGTGAGAAAACTTTAACAATCATTTTTCACTTTCATCTTTATTGACCCCAGGAGTTGAATTGACTGTCTTACCTGAATGTGTTTGTGATCTTGTGTTATATGTGGGGGCCTGCTACGTTTCTGGTACTATAAGCTGTAGTGACTACTCCGTGTACGTCAAAAATTGGTCAGTAATTTATGTACACATATTCCATATTTGAGTGTGCTTGAAGTGACACCCCATAGTCTGTAGTGATTGTTATTTCTCAACTTTGTCCGGTGTTTTGAGAACATTTAAACATTCCTTGTCCCATTGAAGTGACAAAAGCAGAATGTAATTTTTTTGAACGCTTCGTGATTAATTGTAACAAGTTTTGTTTTTAAAACAAATAAAAATAAAATCAGTGTTTTCTTAATCAGTCTGTTGAACTGCACATGTGGTGTGTAGTATGTTCAAGTAGCACATTTAGCTGTTAACACAAGAAAAACAGAAAAGTGCAGTATTTTGTTTGTTCCTTTAGCAAGTCTCCTGTTAAACATCAGTGCTGTGCTGGGCCAGAGGTCATGGTGGTGAGTCACAGACAACTCTGCAAATAACCACGACAGTTTGTTCTTCACCAAGAAAAGCTTTTACCCTGTTTACTCCTCAGTTAAAAATGATTTATTCCTTTTAAAGGCTTATTTTCTGTCATCTTAAAAAATAAAATCTCCAAACTTTTGAAGCTATAAATGACTATAGAGGTTATCTAATGCAGTGGAGTTTTTCTTTCTTTTTTTTTTTTTTTGATAAAGACAGTCTCACTTTATCACCCTCGGTGGAGTGCTGTAGCATCACAGCTCACAGCAACCTCCAACTCCTGGGCTTAGGCAATTCTCTTGCCTCAGCCTCCCGAGTAGCTAGGACTATGGGTGCCTGCCACAATGCCCGGCTATTTTTTGTTTGTTTGTTTTGCAGCCGAGGCTGGGTTTGAACCCACCACCTTTGGCATATGGGGCCGGCACCCTACTTGCTGAGCCACAGGCGCCGCCCCTTCTTTTTTTTTTTTTTTTTGAAA
>CAUYON010080958.1:0-13169 GCA_963573935.1 Arctocebus calabarensis | reverse complement strand
GGATTTTGTACCTTTTATTTGTATCCTTGGGGTTGTATTTGTATCCTCAGCAGGGTTGATGTGCGTTCTTCAACCTTCTCTCTTGGTGGAGATCTGAACCATTGGTGTTCTTGCTAGACTTCTGTCCTTTAAATCTCCTTCTGGACGGGAGCCTCTGTGGAAAGCTGGCTCCAGTCGGCTATCTTCCACCAAGAATCTCCCCCAGATTTTAGATAGTAGGCTCCAGGAATGCAGACTGTCTGTGTGTCTTTGACCCTTGCGTCCTCAGAGCTTGGCAGAGTGATGGGCATATAGGAGCTAGAAAAGTAATTCAGTTAATGAACAAACGTATGAATAACAGTTGATCCGGTTCTCTCCAGCTGATAAAGTTTATGACTGTAAAAAGTTCCTACCAGAAGAACCACTCCAGGGCCTCTCCTAGTAGTTCCCAGAAGGGTGAAGCTAGAGGCGCGGGCTGACAGCTTCTGTCGCTTCCCAGGACTCAGGTGACTGTGGAACTGGATTAGCGCAGGTCTTGTGGCACATTTCTAAAACTGATTGAAGCTATCTATGACAAACCCACAGCTAAGATTTTACTGAATGGAGTTAAACTGAAAGCTTTTCCTCTTAGGACTGGAACCAAACAAGGTTGTCCTCTGTCACCATTACTATTCAACATAGTGCTGGAAGTTCTATCCAATACAATTAGGGTGTTGTAGGCCAGCAGCCCCCCAAAAGACCCGAGTCTGTCTCAGCCTGTCTCGGCCTTGGTCCCCAGCATGCCCCCACCCCGGGGTTAATTCTGAGAACTGGTTTCTGACAAGGAAGTTCTCTGAGTTCCCCGATCCCCCCTGGCCGTGGTTGAAACAATGGTGGAAACGGACTCAAGCAGAGTTTCCCAGATACTGGGCTTTCCAAGTTGTCCCCATGGTTACTGAGTTACCCCTATGAACTGCCACACAGCTATCCCTTGAGCCAACTACCTGAATGTAACCCTACCTTGTAACTGGCCATGTTCCGCTTTTGTATATGCTTGCTTTGCCACTTTAGCAAAAAAAGGGTATAAAAGCCTGCCTGCATTTCTCTTAGGGGCTATTTTCCCTTTGGTCAGTGGTCCACCTGCGCAGGTGCAAATAAATCATTACCACTTGATTTGAGCCTAAAGTAAGTTCCGTGTATTCTTATGAGTGGTGTAAGTTACAACAAGCCAAAACAAGAAAACAATGGGCATCCAAATGGGAGCAGAGGAGGTCCTACTCTCCCTCTTTGCTGATGATATGATCATATACTCAGAGAACCCCAAAGACTCAACCACAAGAGTCCTGGAAGTCATCAAAAATACAATAATGTTTCAGGATATAAAACGAACATCCACAAGTCAGCACCCTTTGTATATGCCGATAACAGTCAAGATGAGAATCTAATTAAGGACACAACTCATTTCACCATAGCTTCAAAGAAAATGAAATACCTAGAAATTTACCTAACAAAAGAAGTGAAGGACCCCTATAAAAAAATTTATGAAACCCTAAGAAAGGAAATAGCAGAAGGTATTAACAAATGGAAGAACATACCATGCTTGTGGCTGGGAAGAATCAACATTGTGAAAATGTTTATACCTCCCATAGCAATCTACCAATTCAATGCCATCCCTATTAAAATCCAACATCGTACTTTCTTTTTTTTTTTTTTTTGAGACAGAGCCTCAAGCTATCACACTGGGTAGAGTGCTGTGGCATCACAGCTCACAGCAACCTCCAATTCCTGGGCTCAAGCGAGTCTCCTGCCTCTGCCTCCCAAGTAGCTGGGACTACAGGCGCATGCCACAATGCCTGGCCATTTTTTGGTTGCAGCCACCATTATTGTTTGGCTGGCCGGGCTGGATTCGAACCCGCGGCTCAGGTGTACATGGCTGGCGCCTTAGCCCGTTGAGCCACAGGCGCTGAGCCAACATCGTACTTTCAAGACTTGGAAAAAGTGATTCTGCGTTTTGTATGGAACCAGAAAAAAAACCCATAAAGCAAAGGCAGTTCTTAGTAATAAAAACAAAGTTGGGGCATTGCCATATCAGATTTTAGGTTGTACTGCAAAGCCATAGTGGTCAAGACAGCATGGTACTGGCACAAAAATAGAGACATAGACATTTGGAATCCAATAGAAAACCAGGAAATGAAACTAACAACTTACAACCACCTAATCTTCAATGAACTGAATAAGAACATTCACTGGGGGAATGAATCCCTATTCAATAAATGGTATTCCATTTTTGGGAATTGAATTCCCATCCAATAAATGAATATGCACTCGTAAAAGACTGAAACTGGACACACATCTTTCTCCACTTCACAAAAATTGATTTCAGATGTATAAAGGACTTAAATTTATGGCATGAAACAATAAAAATCCTCAAAGAAAGCATAGGAAAAACACTGGAAGATACCAGCTTGGGGAAAGACTTTATGAAGAAGACTGCCATGGCAATCGCAACAACAACAAAAATAAACGAATGGGACTTTATGAAACTGAAAAGCCTCTGTACAGCTAAGGAGACAACAACCAAAGCAAATAGACAACCTACACAATGGGAAAATATATTTGCATACTTTGAATCAGACAAAAGCTTCTAGGATCTATAAAGAACTCAAATCAATCCACATGAAAAAGCCAACAATCCCATAAATCAATGGGCGAGAGACATGAATAAAACCTTCTCTAAAGAAGACAGATGAATGGCTAACAAACATATGAAAAAATGCTCATTATCCCTAATTATTAGAGAAATGCCAATCAAAAACACCCTGAGATACCATCTAACCCCAGTGAGAATGGCCCAAATCACAAAATCTCAGATGTTGGCTTGGATGTGGAGAGAAGGGAATACCATTACACTGCTGGTGGGACTGCAAACTAATACAATACAACCTTTTTGGAAGGAAGTATGGGAAATCCTCAAAGACCTCAAGCTAGACCTCCCATTCGATCATGCAATTCCATTACTGGGCATCTACCCAGAAGGAAAAAATCCTTTAATTATAAGGGCACTTGCACTAGACTCTTTATTGCGGCTCAATTTACAATGGCCAAAATGTGGGAACAGCCAAAATGCCCACCAACCCAGGAATGGAAAAACAAGCTGTGATATATGTACACCATGGAATACTATTCAGCCATTTAAAAATGGAGACTTGGCTCAGCGCCTGTGGTTCAATGGGCTAAGGAGCCAGCCACGTACACCTGAGCTGGCAGGTTCGAATCCAGCCTGGGCCCGCCAAACAACAATGACGGCTGCAACCAAAAAATAGCTGGGTGTTGTGGCGGGCGCCTGTAGTCCCCGCTGCTTGGGAGGCGGAGGCAAGAGACTCGCTTGAGCCCAGGAATTGGAGGTTGCTGTGAGCTGTGATGCCACATCACTCTATCCAGGGTGACAACTTGAGGCTCTGTCTCAAAAAAAGAAAAAAAAAATGGAGACTTTACAGCCTTTGTATTAACCTGGATGGAAGTGGAACACATTCTTCTTGTAAAGCTTCACAAGAATGGAGAAGCATAAATCCTATGTACTCAATTTTGATATGAGGACAATTAATAACAATTAGTGACACGGTGGGGGTGGGGGAAGGGGAGACAAGAGAGAGAAAGAAGTAAGGAGGGATGGGAGAAAGGAAGAGCAGAGATAGGGAAGGAGGGTGGGGGGTGGGGTCTTGGTGTGTGATAGACCTTTTGGGGGCAAGACATAATTGTAAGAGGGACTTTACCTAACAAATGCAATCAGTGTATCCTGGTTTCTTGTGCCCTCAATGAATCCCCAACAATAAAAAAAAAAAAAAATTGGTTTAAAGCAATTCTTGGAGAAGAGGAATCTGAAAGTTATAATTACATATATATATATATATATATATTTATATGTATCTGAGGCAGTCTCACTTTGTCACCCAGGCAAAGTATGGTAGAGTACTATGGCATCATATCTCACAGCAGCCTCCAACTCTTGGTCTCAAGTGATCCTCTTGCCTCAGCCTCCCAAGTAGCTGGGACTGCAGGATCTGCCACAATGCCCGGCTATTTTTTTGTTGCAGTTTGGCTGGGGCTTGGTTCAAACCCGCCATCCTCTGTATATGGGTCTGGCACCCTAATCACTGAGCCACAGGCTCCGCCTACACTTGTATCTTTTTAATTGTTATATTGTTATTTTAAATTTTTATTTATTTTTTTTATTTTGCATCTGTGACTGGCTAAATTTGCCAGATGCAGATCTGTCTTCCCACTGACCATATATGGCTCTTCCAGCTCTGATCTCCGCCCTGCTCTCCATCCTTACTGTTTACTTTATGCCCCACCAGCAATGGAGTCCTTATGGTTGCCTTGCAGACTCTCCCTACTCCTTCCTGTCTCCTTTGGTGAAATCCTGGAATAACTGCTGGTTTAATGTCTCTTCAGAAGAGAAGCTGAGCAGGGGAGAATCTAAAAAGCCAGTGCTCTTCAGAACATATTCTCCAAATAAGGGGCCTTTACAGAGGTTTTATTTATTTATTTTTTTGAGATAGAGTCTCACTATGTTGCCTTTGGTAGAGTGCTATGGCATCACAGCTCACAGCAAACCCAAACTCTTGGACTTAAATGATTCTGTTGCCTCAGCCTCCCAAGTTTGCTGGGACTACAGGTACAGGTGCCCACCACAATGCCCGGCTATTATTTTGTGCAGTTGTCATTGTTGTTTAGGAGGCCTGAGTCAGGTTCAAACCTGCCTGCCTCCATGTATATTGTCAGTACCTTAACTACTAAGCTACAGGCACCGAGCATTTTCCAAAGATTTTTTATTTTTTTGGACAGTTTCTCACTCTCTCTCCCTTGGTAGAGTTTCATGGCATCATAGCTCACTGCAACCACAAACTCCTGGAATCCTCTTGCCTCTACCTCCTGAGTAGGGGGTCTCCAGGGTCCACCATCACACCCTGCTAGATTTTCTATTTTTAGTAAAGAGGGGGTCTCTGCTCAGGCTTGTCTGAAAGTCCTGAACTCAAGCAATTCATCTGCCTTAGCCTCCCAGAGTACTAGGATGACAGGCTCTGAACGCATTGTTAAGACTTAATTGGAGCCCTACATGGTGACTCAGGCTTAGCACTTTGGAAGGCCGAAGAGGGAGGATCGCTTGAGGCCAGGAGTTCTAAAGTCAGCCTGAGCAAGAGTTAAAATGCTGTGTCTACATAAAATATCAAAAACTAGCCAGTATCAATTGTCTTTATGTCAGAACTGAATACATTGAACTGTGCATGGTGACTCACGCCTGTAATCTCAGCATTTGGGAGATCAAGGTGGGTGGATGGCCTGAGTTCACAAGTTCGAGTTCCAGACCAGCCTGAGCCAGAGCAAGACCCCATCTCTGAAAAAATAGCCTGGAGTTGTGACGGGTGCCTGTAGTCCCAGCTACTCAGGAGGCTGAGACAGAAGATCACCTGAGCCCAAGAGCTATGACCCCACAGCACATACTGAGGGTGACCAAGTGAGACTGCCTGAAAAAAAAAATTGAGTACATTGGATTCTTGCTTCTTCATTCTTGTTATGCTTTACTAAGAAGAATGTATTATGGTGGGGGGTGGGGTAAATGGGGGAGTGGGGAGGAAAGAAGGGGGGGCACACTTCTTGGGGGCAGGGCACAATTATAATAGGGACTTTACCTAACAAAAGCAGGCAATGTAACCTGGTTCTTTGTACCCTCAAGGATTCCCCAACATTAAAAACAAACAAACAAAAAACTAGCGGGGGCGTTGGGGCGTGGGTCTGTAGTCCCAGCTACTCCGGAGGCTGAGGACAGCATTCTAGCTTGGGCGACAGAGGGAGACACTGTGTCAAGAAAAAGAGGAAAAGAAAAAAAAGACTACAAAGGGTAAACAAGAGGAAACAGGTAGAGATCAAGATAGGCAGATTCTAGAAGTAGCTGAGGAAGAAGTTTTCTCCCCCACCATTCAATGGTGCAGGACGTGCTCCTGAGGCCAGATCTGTCAGCACCTTCTGTGCATCTGGTATTCTCCCCTTTAAAAAGCTGTCCTCTCTCCTACTGCGCTACACTAGGATCCCTTCCCTGGAGCTCCCACACTCTGAGTTGTTTTTCTGCCTATTATCCAGGAAGGCCACTGAGACAGGGCACAAATTTATTCATCATAATTGAGGAAAGCACTACGTCTAGCACGCAGCTGGTACTCAATAGAATGCAAAGAATACAGGACAATTGACACTTCTCAGAACACACTTTCTTTCCCTTTCATTATCCTTCCCTTTCATTAAAGACCTCCCAGACCCCGCCTTTTCCGCAGTGAAGCCCCGCCCCTAGCCGCCTAGTCGCCTTATACCCCGCCCCTTTCTCTTTGGACCTGCAGGAGACTACGGAAGTTTGGCGCCAAGCGTGTTATTTTTTTTCTCCCATCCAAAGGCGGGAACTAGTTATGTGCGCCGAGACGTGCATTGCGTCTGAACTGATTGGTTGTAGGCGCTGAGTCCCGCCTCCGCGTCCTAATAGAGTTCTGGTATTGGTGGAGATGTCAGGGGGCCTTCAGTGTCTAGAAAGGAGTCGGGGCTGTCTTGGGCCCCGCAGGGCGGGTAAGTTGCTGTGGGGGCCGGTCCGCTTAGGGCTGCTGGGGAAGAGGCTGCATGGTATGGTAGTCCCCTAGCTGAGGTCAGCGGCGCCCGGGAAGCTAGAGAGTCCGAGGGAATCCATTTAGAGCGGCCAGGTCGGTGGGGGAAGGGCCGCAACTGACGTATGGGGGCCACAGGTAGTCTGGTTCCCGCTGCCCTCGGTGCAGCTTCTAGGCTTGCACCCGATGTCCCTTTGTGGTTCTTCTCGAGGGTCCGGGCGGCCCGGGGGCGAGCGCACCTAGAAATGCCCTTTCGACCACTCGTCCTGCTTGCCTTCCGAAATCCGGTCTCGCCTTGGAGTATATCCTCAAATGCTTTCGGTTGGGGTTCTAGGAGAAATGCGTTTCCCCAAGTGTCATGGATGTTGGTTGTTCCAAACGTGTTATGGCTGAAAAGTTGTTTGTTTATCTCTACAGCGCCTAGAGCCCTCCCTGACTCAACACAGTAGGTTCTAGCTCAGATGTGAATGTAGGATTCACAGAATCTCAGGATTTCTGTTTCAGGGATCGAGTTGTCTTTGATTCTTGCCTCTAACCCCGTTTTTTTTCCATTCTCCACAGCTCCAGCCCCAAACCTTTGGCCCCTGCTCAGGCCCTTCCCCTGCCTCCCTCCTTGGAAGAGGACAGAGGCTTTCTGGGCAGGGATCCTCTCACCCCCCTGCCCCCAGTTATCTTCCAGTGTTTCCTGTGGTTTTAAAAGAGATCGATCGATTTATACTTTTAATGAACATTCTTGGTTTTGGTCATCTGACTTTAGAGACAGCTCTGCCATTTACCAGCTGTTTGTCTTGGTCAGGGACTCTATTTCGCCTCTATTTCTTCAATGGGGAAAGGAGTAGTTGGACCTCTTGGGACTTTAGGGAGGATTTAAAGTAAATGAATACTATGTGTAGAGCATTTAGGCCTGTCCCTGCATAGTAAGTGTACAATATTTGATAGCTTTTGTTAGATTTTGCTTCTCACATCTTCTGGGATGTTGCTGTATTTTGGCCTTTCCCATTTGAGAAAAGCCAAACTAATACTCTCTATCTCCCCTGCCTTTTTCTTGTTTTTCTCTACAAATGCTTGTTTCTTTCAGTTAAAAAACAAACTGCTTTTGGCCTGGCACCTGTAGCACAGTGATTATGGCACCAGCCACATACAACGAGGCTGGTGGGTTTGAGCCTGGCCTGGCCAGCTAAAACAACAATGACAACTGCAGCAAAAAAATAGCTGGGCATTGTGGCGGGCGCCTGTGGTCCAGCTGCTTGGGAGGCTGAGGCAAGAGAATCACTTAAGCCCAAGAGTTTGAGGTTGCTGTGAGCTGTGATGCCATGGCACCAAAGGTGACATAGTGAGACTCTGTCAAAGAAAAACAAACTTTCTAAGATGTCTTATCATAAAAGGCTAGGTGATCTCATCTACTTCACTTTCACATCTTAATTCATTGGAATTGTTCTGAAAAAGGTTGTGTATAAGTGAGCTTGCAACTCTTTTAAAGCATATGGCTCTCAGCTTAAAAATTTTGCCTCTACACTTTTTTTTTTTTTTTTTTGGCTGGGGCCGGATTTGAATCCACCACGTCTGGTGTATGGGGCCAGCGCCCTACTCCTTGAGCCACAGGCTCCGCCCTACCGCTACACTTTTTAGCAGTGCATAAGTAGTAACTCTCATTAGATACTGAGATCCTCAAATTGGGGGAGGAAGGTGAGAGCAAGTGTGAAAAAATCTTGCCAAGATATTCTGATACATTCATTCTTCCTTTCCTTTCTCCCTTCCTTTCTTTTTAGGTGAATCACTGGCCTTGTGATTTCAAAGATTGTAATCTCAGCTATCACCAAGATGCTAATGAGTCCCAGATCATAATACTACCATGTCTTCCAGCTCTGTTAGACATTTTCATCTAGATTTCCTGCAGATAACTAAACATGTTTTTTTTTTTTTGGTTCTCCGTTGCAGTTAAAAGCATGGCTATCTACCTTAGCTGGAGACTGCAGAGTTGTCTCTAACAGATTGGGAATTTCATTAATTCAACAAATATTCTTTTATTACTTACCAACATGCCAGATCCTGTGCTGAGAGCTGGGGATACAGTGAGAGCTGGGAAACAGAAAAGAGAAGGTCCTGGTCTTCATGGAGCTTACAGTCCAAAATCCCACAAAATGTATCATGAACTGTGAGAGGAGGTTATGTCAGGAAAGAACACAATGGTGTAAGAATATATAACAGAGGGCCTGACTTAGTGGGGAGGGAGGGTGGCTAGGGGATGCTTAAAATTATTTAAGCCAAAATATTAAGGAAAAGTTAAGTGATAGTAGAGACCATTGAGGAAAGAGCACTCCCTGGAGAAGCTCTGTGGTGTGGGAAAACAAACACCAGGTTCAAGGAGATAAAGAAGGCCAGGATGACCAGAGACTGCTGGGGAATTGGGGAGAGTGATGCAAACTGACACTAGTAGGGTAGGCAAAAGCCAGGACATGCGAGGCTTTAAAAGAGATGCGATGAAAATTGTCTTTTACCCTAAGAACAGTGGGAAGTACTAAAGGGTTTTAAGTAGAGGCAGGAGCATGATCAGATTTGCATTTTGAAAAGACAGTTAAGGCTGTGGTGTAAAGGAAAATTTGAAATGGGAAGAGTGAACATTTGAGTACACTTTCCTTTCAGTCCTTTTTTTTTTTTTTGTGAGACAGAGTCTCAAACTATCTCCCTGGTTAGAGTGCCATGGCATCATAACTCACAACAACCTTCAACTCTTGGGCTCAAGCGATCCTCTTGCATCAGTTTTTCTATTTTTAGTAGAGATGGGGTTCTCGCTTTTTGCTCAGGCTGGTCTCGAACTTGTGAACTCAAGCAGTCCACCTGCCTTGGCCTCCCAGAGTGCTAGGATTTTATTTTATTTTATTTTTAAGAATCTGGCTCTATTGTTCTGGGTAGATTGCCATGGTCTCATGGCTCAGAGCAATCTCAAACTCTTGGGCTTGAGCAATCCTCTTGCCTTCACCTCCCAAGTTAGCTGGGATTATAGGTGTGTGCCATTACGCCTGGCTAGTTTTTCTATGTTTAGTAGAGACAGGGTCTCAGTCTTGCTCAACCTGGTCTCAAACTCATGAGCTTGAGCAATCCACCCACCTTGGCCTCCCAGAGTGCTGGGATTACAGGTATAAGCCTTTTTTTAAGCAGTTCTTAATTTTTTTTTTTTTTTTTTTGAGACAAAGTCTCACTATGTCGCCCTTGGTAGAGTGCCATAGCATCACAGCTCATAGCAACCTCCAACTCTTGGGCTTAATTGATTCTCTTGCCTCAACCTCCCAAGTAGCTGGGACTACAGGTGCCCACTACGTCTGGCTATTTTTTTTTGCATTTCTCATTGTTTAGCTGGCTTGGGCCGGGTTCAACCTGCCACCCTCAGTATATGTGACTGGCGCCATGACCATTGTGCTACAGGTGCCGAGCCGAGCCAGCAGTTTTAAATTTAAGTACTCTGAGGAGGCAGTAGGGGAGTCTGTATGATATATTACCCTTACTTTTTATGGTAGTCCTTCTCCCTTACCTTGCTATTTGCCCACCAACCATTAATTTTTTATTTTAAACACTTTAAAGAGTCTTTCACTGTCTCCCAAGCTTGAGCTCAGTGGTGTGATCATTGCCCACTGCAATGCTCAAGTGGTCCTGCCTCCTCAGCTTCCCTAGTAGCTAGGACAGCAGGTATACACCACTAAACCTTGCTATTTTTTAAAACTTTTTTTTTTTTTTTTTGAGACAGAGCCTCAAGCTGTCACCCTGGATAGAGTACTGTGGTATCACAGCTCACAGCAACCTCCAATTCCTGGGCTCAAGTGAGTCTCTTCCCTCCGCCTCCCAAGTAGCTGGGATTACAGGCGTCTGCCATAACACCTGGCCATTTTTTTGGTTGCAGCCGTCATTGTTGTTTGGCAGGCTGGGGCTGGATTCGAACCCGCCAGCTCAGGTGTACATGGCTGGTACCTTAGCCGCTTGAGCCACAGGCGCTGAGCCTATTTTTTATTAAAACTTTTTTGTAAGGATGAGGTCTTGCTATGTTTTTCAGGCTAGTTTCAAACTCCTGGCCACAAACAGTCCTCCTGCCTCTGCCTCCCAAATTGCTGGGATTACAGGTGTGAGCCATTGTGCCTGGCCACCATCAACTGGCCACCATCATTGTCCCTGGCCACCATCAAAGAAGATAATGTACATTTGTGCAGTTGCAGATTATAAGATCATATAAGATGTTCAGGAGTTCATAACCTTAGGAAAGTATTCAAATACATTTTTACAAGTGCCCAATAGGTATTATAGCTAGTTACATGTTACTAAAGTTGCAGTAATCACTGGTCTGTGAAGTCCTTTAGATGTGAATTATTCATGGTAAATGAGACTAAGTAGTCTTTGAGTAAGGGCCAATGGGATCCTCTTAGTAGTAAACTGTGAGCTTCAGTTAATGAACTTAGACATATATTGTGGCTGGTTTAGTCTTTCTGGGGCTGATTTCCTTGTTTATCCAGTGAACATTTATTTCCTTGTATGTATATTAAGTACTGGGAATATGGTGATTTATAAAACTCGATCCCTGCCTTCAGATTCCTCATGATCTAACTGTTGTCCAGTGGGTCTCTTCTAGCCACACATGGCTATTTTACTTCAAACTTTTTTTTGGTTTTATTTGTTTTTTTTATTGTTGTTGCAGTTTGAACCTGCCACCCTCGGTATATGGGGCCGGCGCCCTACCCACTGAGCCACAGGCGCCACCCTTTTTTTGTTATTTTTGGAGATAAGAGTTTCACTTTGTTGCCTTTGGTAGGGTGGCCCTCGGTATAGTGGCCCTTGGTAGAGTGGCGTCATAGTTCACAGCAACTGCTAACTTTTGGGCTTAAGTGATTCTCTTACCTCAGCCTCCCAAGTAGCTGGGATTACAGATGCCTGCCACAATGCCTGGCTATTTTTAGAGGTGGGGTCTCACTCTGGCCTTAGGCTGATCTCTAAGCTGTGAGCTCAGGCAATTGATCCACCTCAGCTTCCAAGAGTGCTAGGATTATAGATGTGAGCCACTGGGCCTGGCATCTTCTAATTAATTAAAATTAAAAATCAGTTCCTCAGGTCTGGTGCTATGGCTTATGCCTGTAATCCTAGCACTCTGGGAGGCTGAGGTGGGTGGATTACTTGAGCGGACAGGTTCAAGACTAGCCTGAGCCAGCTCGAGACACCTCCCCCTAAAAAAAAAAAAAAAAAGTCAGGCATTGTGGTAGGCACCTGTAATCCCAGCTACTCAGGAGCCTGAGCCGAAGAGTTTGAGGTTGTAGTGATCTATAATGCCACGACACTGTACTAAGGGTGAGAAAGTAAGACTCTTCTCCCTCCCCCAAAAAGTCAGTTCCTCAGTGTACTAGGCCAAATAATGGCCCCTCAAGAGTACCTATATCTTAATACCTAGTACCTGTGAATATGTTACCTTACATGGCAAAAGGGACTTTGCAGATAATGATTACGTTAAAGTTTTTTTTTGTAGAGACTTTGAGTTTCACTTTTTCACCCTCAGTGGAGTGCCATGGCGTCACACAGCTCACAGCAACCTCCGACTGCTGGGTTTAGGTGATTCTCCTGCTTCAGCCTCCTGATAGCTGGAACTACAGGCGCCTGTCACAACGCCCAGCTATTTTTTGTTGCAGTTTGGCCAGGACCAGGTTTGAACTCACCACCCTTGGTATATGGGGCCAGCGCCCTACTCATTGAGCCACAGGCGCCGCCCTACGTTAAAGATTTTGATAGCTGGGCGTTGTGGCAGGCACCTTTAGTCCCAGCTACTTGGGAGGCTGAGATAAGAGAATCACTTAAGCCTAAGAGTTTGGGACATCACAGCACTCTACTAAGGGCGACATAATAAACTGTCTCAAAAAAAAAAAAAAAAGAAAAGAAAAAAAAGATTTAGAAGCAGAAGAGTGTCTTGGATTATCCAGGTAGTCCCAGTGTACTCCCAAGAATCCTTATAGGAGGGAGGCAGAAGGTCATATGTCACAGCACTGTCAAACTCCTGGGTTGGAGCAATCCTCTTGCCTCAGCCTCACAAAGAGCGGGGACTACAAGTGCCTGCTACAATACCAGCTAATTTTTCTGTGTATAGTAGATATGGGGTCTTGTTCTTGCTCAGGCTGATCTCAAAGTCCTAAGCTTAGCCATCCACCTGCTTAGGCCTCCCAGAGTGCTAGGCTTAAGGCGCCCAGCCCAACATCTTGATTTTAGACAAGTGAGACTTCTGACGTCAAGAACTGTAAGATAGGCTTGGCATAGTGGCTCATGCCTATCATCTTAGCACTCCGGGAGGCTGAGGCGGGTGGATTGCCTGAGTTCACAGTTTCAAAACCAACCTGAGCCAGAGGGAGACCCCATCTTTAAAGAATAGCCAGGCTTATGGTGGGCTCCTGTAGTCCCAGATACTTGAGAGGCTGAGGCAAGAGAATTGCTTGAGCCCAGGAGTTGGAGGTTGCTGTGAGCTATGATGTCACGGCATTCTATGGAGGGTGACAGACTCTGTCTCAGAAAAAGAAAGAAAGAAAAATTCTCAAGCCTCACCTT